>VZTF01001115.1:1569591-1602092 GCA_013397755.1 Cnemophilus loriae
ATCAAAGAACTCAAGTGTCTCCAGACTTGTTATTATGGTCCCATGCTCCATTCAGCTACTCCTGTCCAAACAAAAGGCTATAAATCCTTTTCTATACCAGCTAATTAACCAGTCTCCATGTCTTTGCACCTAAATCTTGGGAACTGGTAGCATTATCACTTGACTTAACTCACAATGGATCTTGGAGTAATTATAGTAAATACGTAATTTCTTAGACTTCTTTATTTAAATATATATAAAAATATCCACATAAAGGTTACTGAGGCACCTCAATATCATAACATATGGTTCAAGTATTCACCATAATTAACAGAAATTAAATACAAACCAGAAGTTAAGTACGAAACCATGAATAACCAGAATGAACAAAAACACATCTGTCTATTGCCAAGTTCTGTTGCATGTGATAAAACTGCAGGAGAACTATTCTAGTGGTCTGCGTTTTTCAGTCTCCAAATTTTTCATTCAAAAAAATAATTCACTATGTCGTCAAGTTGGTGAAATTCAACCTCAAGCCACCAAAGCAGAAAGCTAATGAGTTTATGTGAAGAAAACTGCAAAGAGTCATCTGATAAATCTTATTCAAATCTTATTCTGAATTAAGCATGAAATTTTGAACATAATTTTTCATTCTACAATTGTAGAAGCTGAAGTGTTGACATACTTGAATTCCAATAGAAGATGCACAAGGTTCTGCACAGGGTTTTCCAACTGCCTATTTAGTTTCAAATTCTTTTTCAAGTGAACACCACAAAACTTAGAAATGAGTCACAGGAACAATTACTAAAAGACTAATCATTGCTAAATTTAATCCTATTCAGTATTATTCAGCCTATAAGTGTCTAGGAACAATGCTTTCTCGAAGATTTCTCATAAGCATCTAGAGCAAAAAGCAGGTATAGTCTCTTTGCAACAAGATTTAACTGAATCAGTCTGAAAAAAAATAACAAAATATTAAAAAGCAGCCTCATTTGTATCCATTCTTTATGTAACAGTATTTGTCCTTCTGTAGTGATATTGCACATCTATTATAAACATGATTTATTCAGGCACTAGTGTAGGTGTCAAGTAGAGAAAAAAATTTAGTTAAAACTCTATGACAACGACAGATGAGACAAAGAACACCACAAATGAAAATAACCAAGGGCATTAATCGAAACACAAACAAACAAAAAACGTAAAATATCTACATACTGCAGCACTTTTTCCTGGAAAGTTGAAGAAGGCATCAGGTCCATACTTCTGAGGCATGTGTTTTAACACAGACAGTAACTTCCCAGCATGCGGTGGCTGACAAAGAGAATTACTACATTTGTAAATAAATAAAACAAACCTACAAGAAAGAAAGGACTATACTCACAAAAAGCAAATTCTAACACACTTTTAAACTTTGCACATGGTCGAACAACACCCTAAGACGCTCAAGAAGCACTTTCAATAAAACAGCATTAACAGCCATGAATACCTTCACGCAATATCCAGTAAGTGCGTTGAATCACAGTTAATTAGGTAACTTCACTAAGGATTTGAAGGCCAGAGCCACTTTCACCCAGCATGAACTAAACTGACCCTGAACGTTGGTTCCTCCCTCTGTCTGTTCATTCTCATCAGCTCTCTGGATGACTTTGCAGTAAGCTAAAGAAAATGAACTGGTCCAGATGAAAACTAACTTAGGGAAAACAAATGCAAACCAATTTTTATTTACAGCCATTCTGGGCCGTGGCTGAGTGAAACCTGTGCCAGCACAAGGGAGATGGGGAATGCCTAGCGAAAGGGAGAGGGAAGATCAGCACAAGGATTATTTTCATCAGGATTACAGTCATATGTTAGATTAAACTGATCTGGTTTATACTTTCACGTAAATCCACAGAGAAAGCTTCAAGTCCCAAGGGCAGTTTGGAGCACCTCAACTGAGTGTTCAATGTGAATACTTAACAATTCTCCACCACGCATATCCTGCTGATTTTATTGTAATACTCTGCAAGTGTAATAATAAAATAATACTGCATCAAGTGCATGAGCTCACAACAACAGAAGAACAGCAAATACTGATCCTTGGGACAGGAGAATTTTGTGTGTTGTTTTTCACCACCCCATATCTTTCCGGCAGATCTCTTTTTAACCTATTTTATAATCCTGATATTTTCCTGAAAGTGTCCTTTTTCCCCCTGTTGTAAACAGCTACCTTCTGAAAACTAAGCATTGCAGGATCCACTACAAGTATTTCAAATGTACCAAAAGTGCAGTCAGCTAAGCAGTGCTTCAAGAATCTAAGTTAAAACTGAGGAGGAAATGCTGAGAACTATTTAGATGTCTGCAGTGCTATAGAATTTGACCAGATAATTTGTGTTGCAGCAAAATACTTGGTATCTTTACAGTTCTGCTGATTTTAAGATCTATGGAGTTGAAAAAGTCCTTGGCAATCCTACTGTGGCATTTTTCTCTTGCTTTCCCCTGTATCTGGTCTTCAATAAGGAAAGGAAATTAAATGCAAATAGCAGGGAGACAGGAAATGAAAAAGTTAATGTTACAGAGACAACTTTAATTCACCTACAGTTAAATATACTATGTTCATTATTAAGTTTAAACCATCTATGAAGTTTAGAGTATTTTTATTTAAGCAGGTTAAGATCTCCAAAGTTATATATTTCAAAGGGCCTTTTAAAATTTGCAGTATTATGTGTGCATACTTGCTTTTATATTGTATAGTCTTTTTTTAAATCATTTGAAGTCAACAGAGACACTGTGCTACCTTTCCTCTACACTAGGCAGAGTATTTAGAAATAATAGGCGCTGAATTAAAATTCAAAGTCAGTAAAATGACTGTTAAAATAGTTAAATCCTGTAAAACAACAATTGTGTGTTGAAGAAAACTTTATCAGGCGGCCTCTACAACGTACACGTTTTTACTTTATGGAAGGTGGTTTCTCAGCTGTAAAAGGGTCTCTTTCTATTCCACACAGGAGCAAGAGAAAAATGATACAATTTTTCATTGGGACTTACTTCCTTCAGTTCAATTTCTGCCAAAATTCTCACTTCCCTAACTGGATAAATTTTTTTAATCTTCAGGTAAAGGACAGCAATGTGAAAATGGGAGTAGATGGAACTGCCAATGTAGGCATTTTTTATTTATTTCTCTCTTGTGACTTAAAAAAAATTTAAGCCTTTTTCCTTCAATTTCACATAGCTGGAATAAAAAAAAATAAAATCATGTGTATAAAAACACTTAAGAGTCACCTTATTATCCCCAGGTGCTCAAAAAACCAAAACAGTCCACAGGTTCAGGAAGAAATTTAACTTCATCACTATTCTACTCTCTGTATTTTACATGCTTTCAGGTAAAAAGATTCTTTATATAATACAAGAAAGCTTCCTATATTTCTTGATACATTCAAAATTTGTTTAGCATAAAGCTTATGAAACATTCTTAACTTGTGAAAATCAGGAAAAATAAAAGGAACATGAAAAAAATGTTTTCAGTTTCATGTTTTCTTTTACCCATCTCCCTTTTTCTCCTTGCAGCTTGCTGAAGAATAACTTCAACTCTCGAACTGTCAGGTTATAGCTAGCCAATACACCCAGCATGTCCACTAAGAGATCTGAAAAGGAAAAAGAACAGCAACGTAAGTGCTTAATAACATGCAGTGTCAAATTTTTATCATCTAATCAATAAACGTGTCCGTGAGATTTTACGTAGAAGCAGCCCAGTTTGAGTCCCACACCGGGGGAAGCTGTACCTGCAATCATGTTGTCAGCTCTGTCGATCCTCCCGAGCACTTGTTCCACGAGCCCCACTTCCGTGCAGGCCTGGAGATTCCGGATACTTTTCTTCAGGATTGCTGTAAACATGCTCCAAACTTCAGCCTGGCAGGTGATGTCACACTTATCCAGTAGGTCCACCATGCAGGTGATGCCCTCTCCTTCTTGGATGATAAAGTTCATCTCCAAGTCAAACTGGCCCCCGACGAGCTTTCAGAGAAAAATATTAAAAAAAAAAAAAAAAAAAGCTATCAAAGATGTAAGAGAAAACACGATGAGGCCAATATCAATGTATCATCTTATTTTTCATCTGTTTCAAGTTCTGTTGAGTAACAAAGGTGCTCTTAAGGCACCACCTACTATCAGACAACTGCTGCAGAAAAACATTTGGGTAGTTTAGGATACAGATGTCCCGAGCTGAGCTGAAAAGTGAAGACACCAAGTGAGTGTTCTAAAACAGGTGAGCACAACAAAGCAGTCAAGATACCTTAAATGGCCCGGAGCGACGTTCCTTCACATTTGCGTAACAAATCTCCATTAAGAGGGCAATTCCAGCCAAAAGAATTTGATTCAAGCTGATGCACATCAGCAATATTGCCACTTAGGAACACTTCAGAGACATTCCTGAGACAGTGACTAAAGCTGGTTAAGAATTAACTGCCAGGTTCATTAGCAGTGCCAGGTACTAAAAGGAAGCAAAGGCTTGCTGTATTTGCAGGAATGTGGAACAGCAGCCCTGTTTCAAGCCTTTCACTGTGATTTGGCTATGACACTTAAATCCTGTCATATTGCAGATATTCAGATAGCATTGGCTCAAATCATCAATACGGACTCATGACCAGAAATATTTCAGCTTGTTCTCACTCCTGCATGTTTGTGTCATTATTTCTGTCCTATGTGGTGTTCCTTTCACAGGCTTTGACCATCAACAGCTTCAGTACTGTCACGGGCTGAAGTCACACTATGTCAAAACTGCCCCAAAATCCATATACTAACTTACTTCCATATTAGCTCAAACAGCTTCTCTCAGCTAGTCACGATACAAAGATCAACTTACCCATGGAACAGACTATACGCTCTTCATTAACCACTGAAATTACCATATATTTTCCTCAAGTGTCTAAACCTTGTCACTTTTAAGAAGCAATCTTTGGACTTCTGGGCATAAATCAGTAATGCCAAACATCACAGGAAGCAGAGAAAGTTACTGCTTTTATGACAGAATAGACAATGTCTCATGGCAACGATTTCTAAACAGTAATTTACACTTTTCCATTTTCTCCCCTCTGGGTCATGAAAAATAATTATGCAATTTACTATCAGATGCTTCCACAATATCCCGGGAAACAGCAAGAACTGAATGGGGTGACTTGAGTTATTTTCTCAGCTTCTCTATATCAACTCTTGCTGTCAACTCAAACAAATCTATCAAATCATTACCACTCTCCAAGCCTTCGTTTTCCCCTTCCAAAAGATGGAGCAGAGGCCTACCTCAAGAAAGCTCTGTAGGGTATGCTAGGCAGAACAAATTAACACAGAATTATCTCAAAACAAATGCAAAGAAAAATATGCACCCTCCCCCTTAAAAAAAAAAACAAACAACTCAACAGAGCATTTGAAAATGTAAAATACATAATCAGTGTTATACCTCATTTCACACTGAATTTATCTTCTACAAAACAGAAGTATTCCTCAAGAAGCTGCTCTTCTTAAAATCAAGGTAAGAAACAAAGAAAATACTGTATTCCGTGTAGAGACTGAACAGCTGAAGGTTAAATTCTGGCCACAAAACACCTGCTAATTCTTAACAAGAAATTCAACTCTTTATGCATTTGGTTTTAACTATCAGCCAACCATCAATTACCACACCAAAACCATATACAGCTACTGGAGGTGACCTTACCTTCACCCTATAGTCTACACCACCAATCTTTCATTTTTGGCTACATACACTATTATCAGAACCCACCCATCCAGGACGCTGTCAAATTAGGTTTCCAATCTAATCTGCAAACATAAGCATTTCAGCAAGCACTTTCTAGGAATAATATGCTATGGTAAAAAACAATTACCATTTTAACACTTCCTGTGAGGGAAGTGAGGACAAAAAAAAAATTGCCAAGGAAAGCAGAATACCCAAGGCAGGGTGCAGCTGATGTAAAATATGTATGCACACCCATTAGATACACACAGGCACACACACACCCCACACTATGTCATATTAACCCTTTCTAATGGTGATTTGAAACTGATCAACCTTCAAAACACAAATTTGTTTCCAATGACAGGGATCATAATCCAGGTCCATGCATTGGCTAGTTATTATCTGAGCTGCAGTAATGGCTGTGCACAGCAAAATGTAATCTTCCCAAATGTCACAGTAAGTTATGAATATCTGAGCAGCTTAATGCACCTTACTAGCCATGAAGTGTGAGAATGTAATCTTATTACCTTTTTTATGGTTGTATTTTTTTGAATAATGTAGCCTTTGAACTGATGTATAGTCTTTCCTTGCACTTTAGCATGATTTGGTCTCCTGCGTCGCACAGTACATTTTTCAAAATTCTCCTGTTCAACGTATTTTAAGTCCTATGCTGAGCTGCATAAACAATCTTTATAGCAACCTACAGGGTGGCATAACGTTTTCTTTCTTCAGAGTGCAGAATTAAGTGTAAGCTTATAGGAATGGTTTTAAAGGGCAGCATTCAAATACATCCTCACAAATTTTAGATTTTGCCAGTTATATCCACCTTCAAAAATATATATATAAACTAAACCAATAGCTCAAGCTTCTTAGCAAAAATGGTTCTACATTTAGCTGATTGAGAACAGGGAGAATACAGCAATTTTTGAATACACATGCAGAGAGCGTATTTTCCCCACCTTAGAGAATTAAACTAATGAGAAGTCAACAAAGTAGCACTAACTTTTAGTACAAAATAGCACTACAACACTTCTAAATAAAACCAAAAAGACAATTTAAACACACTTAACCTTTCTTTGCAATAAAGTGATGTGATACATGAAAGAGATGATTCACTGTTTGGGTAAGCATCTACCAAACTACTGCACGCAGAAAACAGCTCAGAATAAACAGTCAAGCTCCACTTTCTTGAAAGAACATGATCTAGATTATTAATCTAATATAAATTATTTCTCCCACTAACAGACATAAAATATTTAGAAAGCTTGCAAAACAATCCAAGAAAAATTATTTCAATAACCTATAACACAAAAAGAAGAAACCAAATCCAAAATCAGCATTTCTCCTGGAAAGGCCAAATTGGCTATACTCGGGAGATCTACAGGGCTGGATCTTCATATTTTTATCTTAAACCTCCAAAAAAGTCTTCACTTCTATAGAGCTACCTCATCTTTCTGGTTATGAGATAACCCACACATCAAGTACTTGCTTTGTTCACCAAAGACAGGAAGAAGGACTAGTAACCAAACTGTGACATCCCTTTTCCTCAAGATGACTTTGTAATATCAGAATTGTTTTTTCAGTATGTCTAAAACAAAGAGCATGAATGTCTATCCCATGAAGAAAAAAAAAATGCAGTCAAACAGGCTCGGTCAATCTCAGTGAAAATTTTTTAAATTTATGCTTAGTAAGAACCTGCAAAGCTGGGCATTTCTTTGCCTATGTTTATTCTTCTCTTCAACCAAAGAAATAAACCACCTCCCTGACTCCATCCCTTTTCACATATTCAGAAATATATTTTGCATATTCAGAAACTCATTGGATTTACTTGATTCAAATTTATTGATCATCAAAAATAAATGCCGAAGATATGGGAAGCATAAGAATTAAAATCTCTTTAGGGTAAGAGTCTCATAGGATCATGGGTGATTCCAAGTTGGGCAAATTCCCTGAGGGCACACAACAAACAGGAAAAGTCAGCACCATGATACAAATCCAGATATGATAACAAGATGGTTGTGATTTGGAAAGGCTTCTACAGAACAGAAGAGGAAAAATGTGGGGAAAGAGAGTAACTCAGACATACTAATCTGCAGCAATCCGTTCTCTGCCCCTCAAACTCCACTTTTCCACGCAGTCTTTTCCATCACTAACACAACACCTGGAGGTGAGAACATCAAAATCTGAGTCCTAAGAAGATCTGGCAGGAAAGCCTGTTGATAGTCTGGGTAAGTACATCAAACAGTGACATTAGCATGAATGTCAAGTCAGTGAAACAAGGCTCAGGCCCAGAGAGGTTAATAGGGAGGGCAAGAAAGGGGCAGAGAAAGGCTGCATGTCAACTTTTTTCTTCATTATATTGCTACTGTATCAACCATAATGCACTACAAAAACTAGAGAAACCACAAAGAACTGTGGGAAGACCCACTAAAGAAAAGTGAGGTCATGCCTTCCAGCAAGACACAGATGATTTAAGGTCATTTGGTACCTTGCCACTAAGTTTAAAGTGAGACTGTGAACGTGCAAGTGACCGGTGACTTTTCCATAAAGGAAAGACTCTGCTCCAACGTCTTCTGTAAGCAGAAGATTCCTCTTGAATCTTAGTCCAATTTTGGACTTGGTTGCTCCCATTTTCAAATAAAATCAGAAATGACCCCCCCCCCAAAAAAAAAAAAAAAAAAAAAAAAACAAACAACAAAACAAACAACCCCCCCCCCCCCCAAAAAAAAAAAAAAAATCAAAGAGCAAACAGGTAATTTTTGCAGAAAATCACAAACTTCTCCTGCTGATACCTCAGGCTAAAGTCACCAATCTCCCCCATCCAGCACTACCCTACAGTTACAATGCAAAAAAAGAATACTAATAGTACTAATCTACTTTCTAAAGGAAAAATGATGGTAATAAAGGAATAAAAAATAAAAATCTCCTTAATTAGCAGCTTTCTCTCCTATTGCCAAGTACATAACAAAGCCTACAATTTCATTTACCTGGGAAATGAGAAGTCCATTTTAAACCAGGCATATCAAAAGTGTCATTGCACAACAGCATTGCACCCACTTTAACCTTGATGCTTCTGTAGGATTCTCTTCAACACTGTTATTAACTATGACCAAAGCTGGATCATTCAGGGAAAAACCATTCTCATTGCTTCCCTTCAAAGGGATGTAATAGAAAAGTTTTGCATTAAAACAAAATTCCTTCAAGTCTGTCTCTCGTTTGGGAAACTGCCTAAATGTAAACTCAACAGGCACCCACAAGGTGTTAAGAGTCTACTGCTGCCACCTAATGTTGTACTTGAAACCATTAGCCCAGAATTACACATTTTTAATACAGTGTCTCAGCACTGTATCATCCTCTTCCTTCTCCACGGACCTCTATCAGCAGCTTATATCAGCATGCTTCATCACAATGAAGAAAAAAAGCTGTATCTTGAGGAAATAAGACAGGATAAAACTTCAAAAGTAGCAGAAGAGTTTACATTTAAGCACTAGCTTAAATGTAAACCAGAGTTTCATCAACTTCGCAAAAGCTAACTACAGAAGGCTACAATTTACCCAATTAACCCAGGAAATTACTGGCAAATATCTCCTATCCAGTTCATCTGACACATAAACCAGTTCATTAAAACTTTTTTTTTAAAATGCACTTAGCTATGCATACATGAAAATTACTCTCTCTGCGAAAATAACAAACGCAAAAAAGCAAAATTCTTGCCCATGTAGGTACAATACATCCGAAGTGTCCTTCTGGTGTGGGTTTCTCCTTCCCAACAGAATGAGGTGTGGGGGGAATAAACTATTTTAAAATATAATTACACTATAATCAAAGATTCTTTATTTACCATAGCTAATAATCTAGTATTTTCACTCTAGCAAGCATTTTTATGTCAAATTAGTTCTCTAACATGATTTCAGTTTGTAGAGTGCAGCTGAAGGCCCAGTGGAAACAGAGCAATGCAAGGAAGAATTAGCTTTACACAACATTTTTAAACATGGGGACTGGGGACACAGCTTTGTGAATTTCAAATTTTTTACTTTTTGTGTTTAATCTACTTTAGAAAGAGCCATTAAATACGTTTTTAAGTACATACCAAAAACTGAAAATCAGTATCTTATAAAGGGAGCAATCTCAGTTTGAAGTGAAATGATTAGCAAAGTTAAATTCTATCCTACAGAAACAAACAGGAAAAAAAATTCTACATTTATTTTATCAGTTTGGTATCCATTCAAAAAGGGATCTTACTACAAACAGTTCAAATTAAAAACACCATGCTTGAACTCAAAACAGCTACACCATTCCATACTAGATGACCTTTAAGGTACCTTCCAACCAAGCCATTCTATGATTCTGTGACACCATCACGCACAGTGCCTCTGTCTTCTCTTCCAGAAATACAACAACAGATTCCAAAGATGAAAGGCATTAAAAAATCCAATATAAGGAACTTTTCCGTTCTCCCAGTCTTTACTGCCCCATCAGGAGGTGGGACAGCTGATACATCAACGATTGCCAAGAACACAAAACACAAATAACCAGGGGCCCAGGGACCCACACTGGCACTGACCAAACAGTGGATAATACCCAGCAAGCCTGCAGCCATCAGAAAAGTTCAGGTAGGAAAACAGGAGACTGGATAAAACTGATTCCCCACCAGATTTTGTCCGACAAACAACACTGAGTATAGAGGTCCTTTGCTGCTGAGGAGGCTGCACCACTGAGCTTTATTTCAAATCCCTGAGGGAACAAGGAACTACCAAGTTGACTTTTTGCAAATCAGACAATTTCAAGACTAAATTTCAACACTCTCCAAACAGTGGCTAAAGATGTATTTACAACACATGGTAGTTTTCCTTGTTTGTCTTGTATTATGTATTTCAATAGGTATTACCATAGAATATATCCAAACTCAGCTGAAATTCCCATCTTTCCAGTATCTGTATTAACAGCATTAAATTCTCCTTTTGTTTTAGTTAACTTTTTTCAATGTACCTTAACCTCTGATACTGTTTAAGACATACAAGAAAGATACGACTCTGAGAGATCGTTTAATAACATGCAAATTTGTAGCTCCATACAGGAAATGAAATATCCTAAATCTTTACATCACATCAGATTCATATGTGCATTGAAAGCAAATAAATCATTTAAACCATGATACAGAGAACCTTTTTAAATTTGCATTTATCTACAGTAAATACTGCCATGTTCTTTAATAGCTTGCTAGTGCAATCTTAGCAAACTAATGATTTATGGTTTTGACATTTTAAGAATCAGAAATCTGTCATTTTATGACACCTAGTAGAAAGTCTGCGGGAGTTGGAGTTACATTACTCTGAATTTAAGCTCAGATACATGAAACGTACATAGTAAAGCACTGTACCAAGTGTCCATTTCGTTATTCCAGCACTTCCCTCCCTAGCTACATGTCTAAAAGTTATCTAATGTTTTAACTTGAAATAATAATACATTTTATTTTTTTTAATCTTCATCAAGCAAGATACCTTTTTGTCAGTTCTGGAAATATCACCCATCAGCAAACAAACCCAATCAGCTGTACACTCACAGAACCATACCTCAGTCACCAAGCTGCACAGGTCTGCATCATGTCCTATCTTAATCCCTCCCCTCAAGGAAGGAGCCCAAAAGACAACATTTCTAATACCACATTAATCAACAGAGTGGGTCTCTGTTAATCAGAGTTAATTAATTAATCAACAAGTCCAGAGTGGGTAACAGACCCCACAGTCAGGATGGCTTTACTGGGAACACCCTGCTTGCACCCACTGCCATCAGTCAGGACATTTATGCTGTAAGCAATTTTTTTCTGTCTACAGGCTAAATCAGAAAAAAATGCCCACCACTGACACCACACCTGAGCAAATATAGCTGCAGTCTATATATACATAAAAATAAGGATCCACACAGAAGTTAGACAAGTAGGTTAAAAAGAACAAAGAGAACAGATTCCCAGTGCCAGAGTCTTCTCTGCCAATGGATAGTGACAGAAAAAAACTTCCACCCTGTTAATACCTTTAGAGACACCTGAAAAATAAAAAAACAATTACCTGAAGCAATTTGCCCAAGCTTTCTTGCAACTAAATCACATTTTCTAATGTGCTTAGTGTTCAACATCTGAAAAATCTAACAGCTTGCTTTTTTCTTTTAGTTACTTACATGTAAAATATTAAAAATACATGTTTTCTTTCAACCAAGCTGGTGTGCAAAGATAGCCGTTATAATTCAACAAGAAAACATTTTAGGATGCTTCATTTAAATATTTATTTTACTTGTGATTTTATTAATTATTAATTACATTTATTTCAATTTGGCAAGGGAAACCATTGGTGCAGTAAATCTCTTCCAATTATAAAGAAGAACAAATAATTATAGAATTTTTCTTGTGTACGCCATATATACTGAACAGAAATACTTCTAAATATATATACAGATATATATCCATGAGTAAATAATGTACAATAACACACTATATTTGAGCTTCTGAAAATTGCAGCTTCCTAAGCTAAGAAAACTAGAAAGAATGTAAATAATTCTCAAAGAGTCTCCCAGTGCATCCAAAGAGAGGTATGTGCACCCAAACAAGACATTCCTCTGGAACATGGAAAGAAAATATTTTTTGTATCATTATGAAAAATAAAATAAAAACTAAAAATAGTTTTTATTTTATCTTTAACTCCTTTTCATTTCTATTTTTGTATTTTCTATAATATGATATACCAATACAGCAACACCTATATAATTTATAAATAATAGTATTTATTTATTGGGGGTAAACAATCACCTTTTTTTTAACTGATGGTTTGAGCAATCAAAAAGCTTTGAAGACCACTTCCCGAGTTGCCAGAGAACAGACAATGTATCCCATATTTTTCTCCAGATCAGAACACCTGCCTGGTATTTAACAGTGGGTGGAGAGCAGGAAGCCACCAGTCCTTACAGAATCTGAAATTTGCATCCTGCAAGTCTCATACAAACAATTCTTTACAGAACTTTATGACTTTTGACTTAAATTTGATATCCACTTTGTGATACTTACAAAGTACACTATTTCAGAAGTGTGTAACAATGGAAGTCTACAGGTAAAAACAAGGTTATGAGTTCATTCTAGAAAACATGTTTGAAAGTGTTTTGCTAGCCTGTAGAAACTAGGGAATAACAGCTACAAGGAGAAAGGCGAAAAAACAAAGGAAATCACAGAAAAATAACAAACCAGAACATGTTCCAAACATGGAATTGTATACCAACAGCACATAAACTCATATGGGAAATAAACTGAAGCTCAAAAAGCCAAGAAAGAATAGAAGATGAAGAGATTAATCAGTTTACTTACAAAGCTCTGGCAGGTTTTATCAGGTTTAGCAACCACAGTTTTAAACACTTCCTCTCCTACTGGAAGGCGCAGCCCCGCCGGGGCACATGCTGCAAGCAAATATGTGCCAGCTCCTCCACTGCCATCACATTTCACAGCTCAGCAGGCAAAGTGCTGGGAATTTCAGCACAACCAAAGGCACCAGGTTACAAATTGCAGCAGAAACCAAGAACCAGCACATCTGTTTCCGTCATTTCTGGCACTGCCCCGATCCAGAACAGCTGGAAAACACCAACCACGGTTGCCTGCTCAAAACTGGCAGAGTTTGCTGCCACGGCTGCAGCAGAGACAGTCACGAGTTGGGATGTAAGGAACACTAAATGACAAGCTACAGGAAATGTAACACTCAGCTTTCCCTCTTGCCATTTTTAAAATTTTCCGTAGCTGTGATCAACAGCACGGGAGAACCATGCAGACAACCCTGGCCAGAACAGAGGGTGCTTACAATAAGTAACAGCCTTTTGTTTATTCTTACCAAGTAATAACATTTTTTTTTAATTTCAGATTCTGCTCCCTTCAGGTTTTTGCCATTCCTTTGTTTAGTTTTAAAAAATGGATTACTGGAAGCCAGTGTATGGAAATACTGCTAAACTGAAGATTTCTACTAACCAGAAGAAAAAGGTGCCTTTGTGAGAACAGGTACATCAGTAAAGCCTCCACAACGAGACCATTTTTACTTTTATTTCTTTCAATTCCCACTGAAGGCAGTACTGAAAGCAAGGACAGAACTGTGACTCTGACACTTAATGTTTGCTACAAGTGGCTTACATTTCTATGTTTACAAAAACATCTTAAAGCTTTCCCTCCTCCCTGATCTGCCACAACACTGTTTTTTGGTTGGCTGGGGTTTTTTTCCTCCTGGTATAGAAACTACTAATACTCTAAGGCTCTACCCCACCCTGATTTTCCTCTTGTCCCTTTTCTCAGCGTATAAGGCAATGACCAAAACAAACTGTCTCCAAGGAACAGGCACAACAGTAAAGGAGAGAAAAAAATCTCACAAAACCATGAAGAAACAAGGAATACAAAGACTACGAGTGTTGCATACATTACTGCTATCACCTACAAACACGCTCTCCTGTTCACAGTGTTGTAACCAAGGTAATTTTAATTGTTGATCAGCACTGCAATTACAATTAGACCTAAAAAGGCAAAAGCAGCCTCAATTAATATAAATCCAAGCTACATTCTGTTTGATTTCTTTAATTTTGCAATCAAATACTACTGACAACAACCGCCACATACTGTTCAGCAAACCTGGCAAGACCCTTCCATTCCCTGTGACCAACTGCAGTTCAGACTGGAGGAAAGTAACAATTGTCAAACAAAAGGGGGTTGAATTACATTTTGAAGCAAGCATTTAGCCAGTAAAGCCCGCATTTGCTTAGGCTTGACCTCCGCTACTTTTAACTTAAAAAATAATTTTTTTAAAACATCAAATTCAACAGATTTATCAAAAATTCTAATAAAAAACAGCATTAATGGAGGTCTCACCGTTTTTTCATCAACACTGTCACATCATGTATCTGCACTTCTCTGACAAAAAGGCTTTTTCTGGAATTACTGCACTCACAAAGATTCAAGAATTTAGAATGATGCTTAAACCCTGCCTCGCAAAAAACTGTGAATCAAAACTAAATTATTACCCACGAGTGATAATGCATATAAGCTGAAAAAGGCTACATCCGAATAATGTACGAGTCTGTGACACGGTGTTTCTTAGAACACTCTTTTCCCTGTGAAAAGTGTGATTAACTGAACAATAAATCTTGCTTCAGTGAGACAGTGAAGGAAAGAACATCTGCCACTATGAAAAGCTACTCAACTTGAACACAAAGAAAGTATCATTATCAAAGGAGAGGTTAATGCCATCACAACAAACAACAGTATAATCTTCTCAGAAAAATCTTCTCTCTCATTCCATACCAAAATTATATTCTCTTTTTTCTTTAGTGTTAACAGCCACTGTGTTCCTACATAATTTTGTCGAATTCCATAAGTAGCAAAACCCCAGAATAATAAAAGAACGAGTAACCATCCTTCTAGTTTCTCAGAATCTCTCTCCTATATGAATTGTATTTATTTACTAAAACAGGTTTCAAAGAAAACATAAAACATCTAATACAGTCATGCATTCTGGGGCTGCAAAGGTAACTACAGATTTTACAGATAAAAGAACCTTTGGAAATCATAGAGGACTTCAATATTTTTCATCTAAACAAACAAAGAGAAAAATAACTTCACCTTTAAGTAACTCATTTTGATTTAAACTCTAAACCTGAAGATTTGATGATGCTTCTAACAGAGGAGCTATTTCGTTCTCTGTCCTTCTACTGGCACGTTATCTCTAGAAGTAAAGTTTTGCCAAGCAAATTCAGCACTATGAAGAATCACAGATGCATTCCTCAAGGTTTATCAAATCAAGCTCTTTGTAACAGCATTTCCTGCAGCTTTCCATGCACGTAAATATTTACATATACCAGAAAGAGATTTCCCAATACGACAACAGAAGAAGTAACTGCCACAAATATCATGAAACAAGTTTCAAGACAGCAACCCAATCAACAGTATAAACTGTGGTCTCTAAGGTGTGAACCCAAAGACCAGCACCAGTATCTGATATTTGCAGTGGGATAAGGGAGTATGTCTTGAAATTCATGATACATATCCCTTTAAGAGGAAGACAAAAAAAAAAAAAAAACCCTAACAACAACAACAGCCTTTAATTTTAGGGTTTCCTTTTCCTTTCAGCCTACACATTACCCTTTGTTCCAGTGTAACTTGGAGAATAAAGTCCAAAGAGCACTACTATCTACCACCTGCCCCAGCAGTAACACTGGTGGGTACATACATGCTCTTCTGCACAGCTCACCACACTTTTCTGAGTAGAAAGACAGCTTTAAAGCAGTAGCTATGACTTCCTGAGATTAAACCACCATTAACATTATATCGACTTTATTTATACACTGAGCTTTAGTGTTGGCCTTTTTTTGTCAAAGATTAAGTCATATGGCTCTGTTCCAAAGCTCCAGTGTCCTTACAGCAGGCACATTTCTGTGTAAGGCCACCAGTTACTCTCTGTAGCGGGTTGACCCTGGCTGGATGCCAGACACACACAAAAGCCTCTCCATCACTCCCCTCCACAGCTGGACAGGGGAGGGAAAATATAACTAAGGGTTCATAAGTTGGGATAAGGACAGAGAGAGATCACTCACTAAACTGTCATGGGCAAAGCAGACTCAAATTAAAGACATTAATTGAATTTATTACTAACAAAATCAGAGCACTATAATGAGAAGTAAAATCAGACCTTAAAAACACCTTTCCCTCACCCCTCCCTCCTTCCCAGCTCTACCTGCTCCCCCCTAGAGATGCAGGGAGACAAGGAACGGGGTCCTTCTCCACCCCTGTAGTCCCCCCCAGCTACCAAAACCTGGCCACACAAACACAATACATTCTCGCACCTCACATTCTTCCAATTTATATTTCTCTACCCTCCTTAATTTTGCAACCACATATACAGCTCACAGTAGCTGTAGTTTTTCCAGTCATTCTGTTTCTGCATAGAAAATGTATGTTGAAAAAAAAAAAAAAATCATTTCATCAGTACTATTTCTGTTGCTTTTTGGAATTCAGAAAACTCTTCCTAAAGCCAAGATAAATGCAAAAGGAAGTTTCCTGAAACTTCCAGGTCCTAGGCTTTTAAGTCACTAGTGATCACAGAATTGTTAGGGTTGGAAGGGACCTCTGGAGATCATCCAGTCCAAACCCCTGCCAAGGCAGGGTCACCCAGAGCAGGTGACACAGGAACACGTCCAGGTGGGGTTGGAATGTTGCCAGAGAGGGAGAATCCATGACCTCCATGGGCAGCTTGTTCCAGTGCTCTGCCACCCTCAATGTAAAGGTTTTCCTCATGTTGAGGTGGGACTTCTGAGTTTATGGCCACTGCTCCTCATCCTGTCACTGGGCACTCCTGAAAAGAGCCTGGCACCATCCTCTTGGCACCTGCCTTTGTGATATTTATATGCATTAAAGAGATCCCTTCTCAGCCTTCTCTTCTCCAGACTAAACAGGCCCAGCTTCTGCAGTATCTCCTCATAAGAGATGCTCTGGACCCCTCATCATCTTCACCCATCCATCAGATAAGCTGGCACAAAACCACAAATATTTGATGACAGTGGTAATCCTGTCAGATTGTCATCACACATTTTTTCTACACAGAATAAAACAGGGATGGCTTAAAACGGTTACAAACAAACCCACATAAAACTTGGGATGTTCTGCACACAAAATAAACTCAAGTGCACCTATCCAGCTCTACTACCTATGCTGGTTCTTCTACACAAGTGAACAGCTCGAGCTCATATGCAGTTAGATTGCAACGTGACAGCAACCAGAGTAACCACAAAAAGAAATCACTTCGTACGTCACATGTGGTCAAATCCACAAAGAGATTTTTTTTCCTTTTTTAAAAATACTGATGAAAGAGTACTGTACTAGCAGAGAGGTGTACAGATTGCAGAAAATAAGTTCAAAGAAATAAATGTGAACCTCACTCATTTACACACTGTTTGAGGTGTAAGTAAAACTACATGGTCTTTAAGCAGGTTTCCTAAAAAGAGTGTCAACTCAATTTATATGGATGATGTAATCAGGATGTAGTGCATGAAAACTGATATTACCAGTATACTATGAAACTCCTGACTTTATATGCATGTTTTTTTTCCCCATTATAATAATTTATTCAAACTTTAATATGAAAAAAATTCTCCACTGGACTATAACAAAAAGAACACTCACTCCTACTTCACACATTCCCCAGAAGCCACAGTCACTCATGAGGCTGTAGCAAGCTGGGGGTTGGCCTCCTCTCTCAAGTAACAAGCAATGGGACAAAATAAAATGGTCCCAAGTTGTGCCAGAGAAGGTTTCTATTGGGTATTAGGAAAAATTACTTCACAGAAAGGGTTGTAAAGCACTGGAACAGGCTGCCCAGGGCAGTGGTTGAGTCTCAAGTCCCAGAGGCATTGAAAAGAAGTGCAGATGTGGCACTTGGGTACATGGTTCAGTGGTGGACTTGGCAGTGCTGGGTTAATGGCTGTACTCAATGATCTGAAGGGTCTTTTCTAACCTTAATCATTCTGTGTATTCTAAACAGTCAGAAAATTCTGCCATTTGATTTTTATTTTATTTTTTACATTTTAAACTCTACATTAAAAGCATTATTTAATGGCTACTGAAACATTCCCAATCACTTATTCTACACCTGCTTAACCTCATCCCTCCAAAAACTAAACAGGCTTGAAGTCAAACACAAGTCTGATGCCTTCTCTGCTTGTCAAGACAAGAACCTATTAATGCTGACATTAATGCTGAGTACAGGCAGAGTGCTTGGAATAGCTGATAGCTGCTGTGTCAAGGAGTAACAAAATATTAAATTTCAGGACATTGCCTTCAAAAATTGGTTATTTTACTACAGTAATAATTAATTTTAAACAATTAATTAAGAAAATAATGGTAATTTGTTGTAACTGGGATAACACTGTTTTGCAACTGGTGAACAGGATGCGACTGCTTACTCCAAAATCTACTTGCATCTCAGCTACAAGGTATTATATGCATTGTTTGTTTCAAATCACGGAACCATAGAAGAAAAAGCAGTTCTTAGGGTAAAGCAAAACTCACGCAAGTGCTTCAGCAATCATTTCAGTGTACAGCAGTTTTCTTCATGTAAAACAAACAGCAAGTGCAAAATGAGCGTTTTGATTTCGACAAAACTTTGTGGTTTAAGCTTTATTCTTAAATTTAAGACTTCTACCATCAGCTCAGTAAAGAGTGATTTATTCAGAAAACCTGTTTGTTGATTATGGACCCCAAAGATTACATACAGGAAGCCTCTTGCTTGTTTGTTTCACATTTTTCTGTCTTTTTTCCATTTGTATGAAAGTGCCCATACAAACAATCTTGTTTCTAAGCTGTGTGGTATTCCAAGCTGTAAAACATTCATTTCCTCAGAAATACAACTGCTGTCTTTTTAGAATTATTATTACAAGACCTCTACCTCTCTTTACACTCTCCTATGAGAACGAAAATACTGATTCCTGGGGAACTGCACTTAAACTTAATTCTCTGAAAACGTACTCTCTTTGAATTGTTCCATATGACATTCACACTCTGAGAAATACCAGAATCTGATGAGAAATGAGTTTTTCTGGGCCATGAAATAGAAACACCTTTTGGAATAAAACAATTATTATAGACGCCACTTTTAAGAATTGTCAAAGGTTCAAAATTTGTGTTTTCGTCGTATGAGTTGTAGGCCCACATTCTCCTCATTTATACTGGCCCTACTTCCAGCTGAGCTATTTTTTTTCTGACACCAAGACAACAATCTCCAGAATTTATTTCGTAGTCTATCTTGACTTCTTCCATAATCAGCAACTTCACTGAAGCACTGCAGCATTTATTTCTTGTTAAATGAAACATTCCAAAACAGGGCAGGAAAACCTGCAAAGAAGTGAAGGAGAAAACAACAACAGATCTGAAGGCAAAAACAAAAAGGAATTATTTTTAAGGGACAATAAACAGAATGAGAATTACAGACTACCATCTCAGTGAAATAGTACAGCGAGAAGACTAAATCTGAAAGCAAATTCCCTAGGTTCCTCAGACAGAGGGAAAGGTTGCAGGACACAAAGGGGTTTCAAGTGAGCAATGCTGAAGTCTGAAAAGGAGAAACAAATACAGTTTTTCTAGTATATTATCCTGTATCATAGAAATACGTACAGAAATCATATTCTGCTTGCACCTGTCCCTGGTTTCCTCTTCTGCATACACTGGTACTTTCTTCTCCTAGTTTCATCCAGCTTTTCCATAAATATTCTTAGAGCTGAAATCTCCTTTACATAGGTTTTCTTGCACAGTGTGGACTAGGGTTAGGAAACTATTTGTTGTTACCTTGCCTTTTCATTCTGAAATCTTATCTGCTCTTCAATTACCACTTATTCACATACATTATCACAGAATCACAGAATGGTTTGGGTTGGAAGGGACTCTCAAGATCATTTAGTTCCAAGCTCCCTGCCATGGGCAGGGACACCATCGGCTAGACCACATTGCTCAAGACCCCATCCAATCTGCCTCTGAACACTTTCAGGGATGGGGCTGCCCCTATTTCTCTGGGTAACCTCTTTCAGTGCCTCATGACCCTCACGATGAAGAATTTCTTCCTAATATCTAATCTAAACCTGCTTTCTTTCAGTTTAGAGCCATTACCCACTATTCTATCAGCAAAGTTTTGCAGGAAGTCCCTCTCCAGCTCTCTTGCAGCCCCTTTAGGTACTGAATAAAAGGCTGCAGTAAGGTCTCCCTGGAGCCTTGCCTTCTCCAGGCTGAACAACCCCAACTGAGTCAGCCTTTCCCTGTGGGAAAGGTGCTCCATCCCCAATCATCCCAGCACAGATGACTCAGCATCAATACACAAATGACAGAGCTGCTTCTTTCACCATCATCATCAACTCAAAAATTAGCCAAAAAGACTTTCAGAATCCTCCTTGCTCACCTCCCTCGGCCTCCAGTAGCTGCGATACAATGATGACAAATTACAGTCCAAGATGATGCAGTCTAAAATGTTTGTCCTGCTCATTTCAGGACATCCAGAATATGTGCAAATCCTTCTGTTCCAGGTGAAATTAAACACTCCGAAATGATAACTTATAATTCCATCTTCCCAAACGAAATTCAGCCAGAACCTTTTTTTTTTTTTTCTTTTTCACCTAAAAACAGAAGAAACCCTGCTTTTCAGTAGGTACTTGTCTTTTACTTACTCCGTGTGCAGTGCTGCATTCACTGCTGGTTTTGCCTCTATTTTTCTGTCAAGGTGCTCTTATCAAGCACCTTATTGTCTTCTATTCTAAGCTGTCCTAACACTGCTTTCAGCAATCACTGATAGAACTGAACATACAGGCAATTACAGCTCAAGTTGCTCATATAGTGATTCGTGACAGAAAAAAAAAAAAAAAGGAAAAAAGCCTATAAAAAACACAAAAGAAACATTGATCATAGGACCATTCACAGAATTTGGAAGAGAAAAGAAGTTTCCAGAGGAAATAGATTTTTTCCTATGTCCTCTTGGTCTGATTTAATTTGAGCAGCCTGTACAGAGACTGTCTTTGTACAGAAACAATCTCTGAATACCTTCCTTAGATCAACTCAGCAGGTTTAAAGCCGCCCTCATTTTCAGAGGCCTGTAATCTCTGCTAATAATACTTAGCAGATACTTTCCTTGAGTGTCATCT
The DNA here is from genome assembly GCA_013397755.1 of Cnemophilus loriae. NCBI lineage: Eukaryota > Metazoa > Chordata > Aves > Passeriformes > Corvidae > Cnemophilus > Cnemophilus loriae. The sequence goes on from VZTF01001115.1 coordinate 1,590,959, forward strand.
TAGTCAATCATAGCAGAGGTGCTGGCCACTTCACTCCATTTCTCATACAACCAACTCTTGTTCTCACACCCATCTATCAATATTGATAACTCCTTCCTTGGGAGTCCATGTGTGTCATTTGTGTCCTCTTCCAGATCTCCTCCCAGGTTCCCCAGACCATTCAGGTCACAACTCTCAAAATAACAATAAAAACAATCTGAAACAGAACGTAAAATAACTCATTTGGTTCTACTGTGCGGCAGCCCACTGCAACTATTTTCGTAACCTTACTTCAAAGAGAAGACTCCTCTAACTTCTTCCTCTTATTTTGCTGTTTTTCTCCCCATCTTGCATCTAAAATTACATGGTACACTTTCAGAAAACAGCACTGGGGCTTCTAACGCTCAGTCCAGCCCAAAGAAAGGCTGGACAAGGATTTGAGCAGCCTGGTCCAGTGAAAGGTGTCCCCGGCCATGGCAGGAACTAAATGATCTTTAAGGCCCCTTCCAACCCAAACCATTCCACGATTCTATGATCCTCCCCACCTTAATTAATAGTAATTTAAAATTTCTGCCTTCTCTCCTTGTTACAGGCTGTCTGCATTACTCAAGGCAAAAACAAATCAAACAAATCGACCTCCCCCAGAAAGACATTACAGAACAGAATACACTAGAGTAGACTGATAGCAGAATGTTTTCTGAATAATAAAGAAAACTTGCAGAGCTCTTTGAAAAAAAAAAAAAAGGAGCAAATAAAAAAATAGATGGAAGTAAACCAGCACAAAAAGGATAGATGTCTAAACAGTTTCCTATCCTTTGGCTATTTAGAAACACATTTTTATCAAAAAAAAAAAAAATTAAGTGCTAATCCATCCTTTGTGTAAACTAGTACCAAATCCACCTGTCCAAAGTTAATCAGATATCAAGACTGGTTTTACACACACTTCAAAATAGAATAGTAATGGGTATTTTTTCAATTAATTCAAGGTATTGTCAGTTGGTTTTTGTTCTTTTTCTTTCTCTTAGAAAGGCAACAATGCCAATCACTGCATCCTTACTGGAAAGTCAGAACCATGCACAGATCTGCTGCTACATAGAAACAAGACTGATGAGCACCATCTCATGGGCATTTCAGGTAACAGATTTGAAATAGATAAAAAGAACTTTGTGAAGTCTCCAGTATATGGATACATATTCCAAAATAAATACATTGAAATTGAATTACACACATGCATAACTTCCAAGTTTCAGATGCTTAGATATGAAAATGTGGCTCAAATTAAGGATTTTCCTAAAAATTATTCACTGTAAATATATCTGACAGGAACATTGTCACATTCGCACAGGAAGAATTTTAGAAGTATTTAGCCACTAAAAAAAGCATTTATAAGCAGTTATGTACATAAAATTTACACCACACCCATCCCAAACAATCCACTTTCTGGCAGATGGACTCTAAAATAAGTTCTTAAAAAATAAGGTAAGAGCAGTATCAACAGAACTCTTATTTCCCTTTTATGCCTGTACGTAATTTAAAAAACAACTTTAAAAACATGATTACATGCTCATATGTTTTCTTTTCAGTTGCACAATAATTAATGAGGTTTTAAGAGATTGCTTACATCCATTCCAGCAGATCCTAGAATGACTAAAACATGACTCCTTAAAAACAGTCTTGTGGGCCACATTACTGGGGAGTACTTGACATTCAACAATACAGTTCCTCTGTGGCCTGAAATTTTACCCAGCAACACCAGTACTTCAGAGAGAACAATCCCTTTCACTTGTCTACTAGTTCAGGTTACAAAGACACTCCTGCTGTAGCTCACGACATTTTTATCTTTCTTCAGTTAATTGGAAAGTTTAATACCAAATAAATTTACAGACAACTAACCTTGCTAAGCACATTTCTGATAAATAAAATTTTGCTCACTATGGTTTCTGTAAGCTTTATTGGTAAAATATCTTGTAAGAGTCACTGTCAAACCAGTTTTACTCCTTTGAGTGCTAACTTTTACCAGCCCCGCACACCAAATGAAACTTTGTTTACTGTTTTCATTTATTGGATACCAGTTAACTAACAAAGCAAGGACCAAACCAAAACAAAAGATTAATCACAGCATTTTAAGCACTACTGCAGAAATTAGAGAGAATGCAGATCCTGCTGGCACATGCAAAGCTGCTCCAGGCTAAGCACTCCACCACAAAAAACAGACTGATAATTCTAGAGCAGCATCATTTTTTGAAAAATAAAACGCCTTGCTGTGTCCCCCCCTGCCCTGAACACGATCTAGTTCTGGGAAAGGTGTTCATTAGAACAGTGTGGCTGGCACCTGGAAGAGGAGGCCACAGATCTTCAGCCATTGTATCACCTGCCCGCACCACCTTTGCAATCATTCCACTGCAGCTGAGGGTCAAGCCAGATCTAATATTTCAGATGCAGATCAGGATGACTCTGCGTAATCCTTCCGAGCAAACCCGACAGTGTTTCCTTGGCTTCCTTCCAACACTCGCTCCAGTGATCCCTCTGCACAGCCTCCTCAGCACGAAGGCTCCGCCAGCTCCCCACTCACAATGTATTAGCAAATTTGCCAGTCTCGATCCTCCCCAGCCGATGAGGAGGAGGATAATATGTTATAAATTCCTGTTACACAATTTGTCATGTCACGACATGAATCTCCAAGAAACTATCAGGATCGAAACAGACGCCTTTTCCCAAGTTCACTTTTACCAGGACAAGTGCATCAATTCTCAATCAGCTGAAATAATTCTCCTAGTTTTGACAGGAGGCAGCAACCCACCTGTAGAAATTCACCACAGAAGAAACTACATTTGGACACCAACCCTGCCAGCTAACAAGGGTTTCCTACCTGGTAACAAATATGTCAGCTCCATCCCACGAATCCCATCTCACATCAAAAAATTAACACCAGGGCAAGACACATATTGTATGAAGCAGAACATAATCATCACCGCCCAGATGCTTCAATATCTTTCTGTTCCTGACTCAGGGAGGTCTGTACCAGCTCAAATATCTTCTTACTCAGGTTTCCAGAGATCTCTAATAAAGACGAGAGATTTCTGCAAGGCCAAACACACAAAGCTCCACCCAACGTATCGAGCCAATTTCAGCATCTTTGGATGGGCTTTCATTAGAGTACTGAAATTTCTTCCCTTTACAATCAAAAAGTTTATGCATCATTTATTGCAATAAATACAAAACCCAGGCTTTTTAAATTAGCCTACCCTTTTATTTAGTCTACAAGGCTGATCTGCACTCCATAAGACTCCATGGAACTAATTTTAGTACAGTGTTTCCAACATCTTCAAATCTCTAGTAGAACACCTCATATAAGAAACACTTGGCTGTTTTTAAGTTTTTGCACTGTTAAACTTACTGCCACTCAAACCTAAATGGCTGCAGGCTTATTGGCAATTGTTCTAAGCTGTCCCCTAATCCACTTTGCCAAGATTTATTATTACACTTAGTCTGCTGACTAACTGCATAAAATATTAGTTGGCCTTACCGTTGATGTTATGCAGGAGGTCACATTAACATACTGATCCCTGGGTCTTATAATCTATACTTGACACACTTTCAAGGGATGCTTTTATTGGAAACTGTAAACTTTTAAGTGTTATTCCAAGATAAGCCTTTCAGTAGCTGAATTTTAGGAGGAATGTTGGTCTTCTCTCAAACATTTGTATCTTTTTTAACATTTGCACTTCCGCTATTACAAAATGACAAGCCCTTCCTTCTACATTTTTATTGCAGCCACCACAATTATGGCACAGAGTATTACACTTCTAAAGTTAGATCACTCTGCTTCAATGGAATTCTAGAAACTGGTTTTGTTAAATGATATTATAGTTCTTTTATACTTCTGTGTAGTACAACACATTTTTGAAAAATCCATTGAGCATATCTATAGATTCCACACATGTCCAACACTACAGAGAGTAAGACGGCATCATCTGCAGGTGAACTTAAATAAAAAGCCAAAAAAAGTCTTCAAAACATTAGGTTTAGGTTATCTTAAATTCAAAGAGTCTGAAAATAAACACTTTTCAGGTGTAAATTGCTATGTCTTAATGCACTAAGTACATTGCAAATAGCCTTATACACTTTCCTGCAAACCTAACTCAGGCTGGTCTCCAAATGTAAACATCCCCATTGTGTTATCCAGATCAAGTTAATACAAAAACCCAAAGTAAACCTCTCCTCTCCTCCTACTGGCATGACAGGTGAGCACACAATCTGTATTACAGAACACTTCACTTTCTGTAACTGAAAACTGACGCAAGAAATACAAATACAGGTTTTGGCATAGCTACCACATTATTTCAGCTCTATCAATTCCTTAGTTATGACGAGTAAGAAAGAAAAACTGTCTCTATTTACTCAAGCACTTGCAGTAAGAGCAATGAGGTCTTGGAAACCCAACTAAACTTATAAACCCTAAGTCTTCTGTAGTACCCTTAAGATGTTTGCAAAGTATGGGATTTTCTACCCAGCAAAGTTTCAATTTTCCTTCTGAGATTTATGATGTATCTTCTTCCTATTTAGTATTTACTTAAGACTGAATTATGCAGCGTGAGCGAAGCAGATTAACATTGTATCCACATTAATCCCTCTTCAAGGGAATAAGTCTGTGGAAGCACATGGGTGCCTCACGTATGACTACTGAGCCATACAACTGTAGAATTCTTATTTTATAGAATGACATCACTACTGAAGTATATTTATACTGTGAAATTGTAGCATTACACACTTGCAAAAAATCATGTTTGTTTGGGGTTTTTATACATGTAAACTGAAATATTGAAAAAAAAATTATTCAATTACCAACAGTGGGGAAAATACAGTGGCAGTGGATGGAAGGTGAAAGGAAGAATAGTATTTTTTTCTTCACGTATAACTTAAGAAAGGAATGGGATTGTTCAGTTTTCATTTATTATTGGACACTTTTTGCAAAGCATTCAGCATAGAACACAATTCTTAAGAAACCATTCTTATTTCAAAATGAACCCAAAACTTATTTCATCCTTGCTGCCATTCACCTGCTTTCTTTTATGTGCAATGCTGTCTTTGGCAAAATTTTTACCTAAAAACAGCTGGTCAATAACAGATCTGGAATACAAAAGGTTGCTGTGATACAAATATTATTCAGAAGTTGAAGAGTACAATATAAAAATTTCAACTGTCTTTGCTCCTTCCTCTCATGCAAATTTTGAGACAAGAGACAGGAAAGGGACGTGTGAAACACAGTTATAGTCAGCCCAACCAAATACTAATGAAACACTTCAGCAAATGTTCAGGAAGAAAAGTGAAAGTTAGAGAAGAAGAAATTCAAGTTACACTTATCTGTAACCTTATCAAAGCATGTGAATCATATTCTGACAAAATACTGCCAGCTACAGTTTGTAACCTTTGCACAGAGCAATCTACAGACAAGCCAGAAAAGAGAACAGCTTTCGGCATCTAGAAGAATTCTAACAAATGAGCATTTGACTGCAACGCTGACAAAAGACATTCAGTAACTACGCTATTTCAGTGATTCTATCAACTCAAAGATCCCTTTTTTCAAAAACAAGGTAAACAAAGCTTTAAGAAGAAATCAACGTTACTTAGAATGTAATTGCCAATCCACTGCATTACTGAATCACAAGTATCTTGCTGAATGTCACTACCCTTCCAAATCAAAAGGTCATATGAAGCAAGGTTCTATTTTTGATTAACACACTTCCCATTAAGACAACTAACCAGAGTGCTGAGCACTGTATCCACCACTGCTTCTTAAACAGTCCACTGACTGTTTGCGAAAGTTTGGAGGTAATTTAGCTGCGTAACTCTGGAGACTGCTGCAAATCCTGATGCCACTAAAGTTAAGAACAATCATCACAGTGCTTCTCTCCCTTTCTGCATGTGGGCAGTCCAGACCAAGAGGAGAGGCTGCAGCAAACAGCAGCTAAAGCAGTAACACAGTTCTAGACTAAACAGAAAATACAGAAGAAACAGACAGTAACAGCATTCTCTCTGAGAAAACTTATCAGTGGCAAGCACTTCACTGACACCAAAGCTCCGCACTGAGGGGACCAAAGGGGAAAGCAGAGGGTTATGGAAAATAAAGCTACAGATAAAAACCCCTCTCCATGGTAGACTCTTAAATTCCTAAAATATTACGTACTCATTTGCTTGGCAACCATTTTTAATTTAACTGTGTTTATCCTATTATACTACTTTAACTATGTTACACATGGCACTACAGATAGTGGTGAATGACTCCAGGTAACCAGAAGAATGCTCTTGTGAGATAACAACATTTAAGAACCGATAAAATTAGATTTCTTTTTCTCATTATGTTCCAGTCCTATTTCTCACTGTGTTTAATACAAAACTAATTTCAGCTTTATAGAGCAGCAACATTTTTGGAACCCAAAAATATGTGAATGAAGTCAGTCATGCAAAAACTAAGACTTTGTTAGAATGTCATAAATAACCTGAGAGTTGCATCCATTTAACAGAGAATTTTAAGGAGCCTGGTAGCAAAACAGGAGGAAATTTCTCTGTTTATGCCCCCTATTGCTCCAAAAATTAAGAATAGCTTTTATTCACACGACATAAAAATGCTACATTTATGAAATAATCTAATTTACATATTTCCATATTTAATATTCATTTAGTCCACCAATCACTCTACTAGCCTTAATTCTTTCCAGCAAATCCACAATTACATTCTCATAAATTCAAGATCATCATCCTAGGGGACAAGGGATCTTAATTTTTTTCAAATTACACTAGTGCAATTACCAGTTTTAAAAGTTTCCTACATTGTGAATATAAAAGCTCTTGTTTCTAACCTCAGATGGTTGTTGGCAGTAACCACGATTTTATGGCTATCTGCAGTAATGGCAGTGACAACAGCAGCAGCCAAAGCAAAGCAAGCCAGATACTTCAAATAATAACACATCTGTCCTTCCTCAGACATCACCCTTCACTTGGCACTTGCTGCATAAAACTCAGCAACTTAAAGATTTGCCCACAATGTATCTGCTTCACGTGATGTACAGGAGCTCCAAACTTTAGCTGCTAACGGTTATACATTTCTGGCTTCAGATTTGAAAGCCTGAGAGTTTTCACTTCTTCTTCCATTCAAAGCTGCTTCTTTAGTACACACACTCCAGAGAATTAGCAGATAAAACAGAAAAACAATTTCACTTTCAGGGCCTAGCAAATAGGACCACCTCTGTATTTTCAACGTGCTTTCTTTGGTAATTATTTTTCAATATGAAGAGCAAATATTATTTCTACCAATACATGTTAATACAAACAGCAACTATTACTCTTCCTGATACATGTTATTCTTCACTTGTAAGAAAATAAAAGAAACATTTTGTATTCACACCACTACTATTATTTGAGTTTGATTTCAAGCAAGTATCACACAAGTTCTAGCATGACTTCAGGTTTTAGGACACCCTACTTCAGGAATTTGTTTGCACAACACAGCCTCTCTCCTGCCTTTACAGGAACAAGCCTCTCACTGCACTGTCAGTCACCAAGAACAGCTTTTGTGTTCAGTTCCCCTGGCATAACTAAGCACTATGTAAAGTAGTGGTTGGCAAAAAGATTATCAACACATAAAGATGATAAAGTCCTCTAATCTCTCACTGCAGTTAGCAGAAGGCTAACTTTAGGGACAAACAGATTGTTTCAACAAAACACAAAAGTTCATCATTTTCCCAATAGATAAAAAAAAAAAAAAAAAGTTGTAGCTCCTCAGTCTCAAGTCTACCAGAGGACTTGAGTACTTACAAATTTTCTTCAGTGACAGCCACTGTTATGGGACATGTCACAACCACAGCAAGACAAAAATCCCAAACACAGCTTCATATTCCACTGCCTAAGTTCTAGTGATACCACCTTGCTAGAGCTTCAATCTATAGAACCTCATTTCAGGTTTGAGGTCATTGCTTTCTGAAGAGCTTCAGTCACAGTTGTGACAGGTTACAAACAGCTTAAAGAATACCTGTATGGCAAATTACATGCTTGAAAAACTAGACTTCCCACCTCCTTTTTTTCTAATATTGGGCAACTACAGAATTAGCACAGCAATGTCTTACTGATAAATTGGCTTTTCAGCAATATTGTTCTTATGGTGTTTACAAAGCGGTTAATAGACACCCACATTGTCTTAGAACACTAAAGTTTAGCTCATTTGACAGTTTCCCAATTTCTAGTTCTCATTTGCCAATTTCACTTGTTACTTTCTTGTTTTTAAGCAGGTTTCTACTTTTTGCCATATACTCCATCTCAGGAATTGGAAAACAAGTATCTAAATGGCAACCTACACATACCAAGTACCCCTCAGAGGATGTTTCATTACTTTAGCTAACAGTAGTGGAATCTTGCAATATATCCTGATGTATATGGACAAATAATTGTACGATCACAGAATCACCCCACCTGTTTAAAACACAGGGAGATTAGAAGAGAAGGAAAAATCAGCCCTTCATAGGAAGGACAGCTTGTTACACTTTCAGAATGAGAACCCAGCTTCAGCTTTCCAGCTGCCCTAATAACAGGATTTGCAGATGAAACAGAACCAATTCTGTGTAGATGAAGTAGAAGAACAATGGGTGCTGCTGCAACTGCAACATTTCATTTCAGTCTGTAAAGGTTGCGTGGCTATTTACTGGAAAAGTCACATTCTGAATTAAACAAACAGAACAAATGTTTTCCTTTCTTCCTTTTAAAGGCAAAAGGAATTCAGACTTCACATAAAAACACAATGCAACAAGCATAACGAGGCAGCTCTAGAGCCAGGTACTTAGACTCAATATTCCTTGATTATCAAGGAGGAAGCACGGCTGGGCCAAGCAGTGGGAAGACCAACACGACCATCCTCGTTTTCTAGGTTTCAACTCAACTTCCTTGATGCCTGACTGCACCCAGCAGAAAACACACATTTGCTGCTGCTCTGAAACCACAGAACCACAGAACAGTCTGAACTGGGAGGAGTCCTAAACATCATCTAGTTCCAAACTCCCCACATGGCGTAGGGATGCCACCCACTAGGTCTGGTTGCTCAGGGCCCCATCGAACCCGGCCTTGAGCACTCCCCAGCAATGGGGCACCCACAGCCTCTCTGAGCAACCTGTGCCAGTGCCTCACCACCCACTGAGTAAAGATTTTCTTCCTGACATCTAACCTAAACCTGCCTGCTTTCAGTAGCGTCTGAGCAGCAAGGGTGTGTGTGCTAGAAGATCTGCTGTTATCTGATCAAAGGCTGAACCCACACGTCTCTGGAGCACAGTATCACACAGAGCCTGCAAAAAAAGGGTAGAACTTCAGAGAAAATCCTTGAAGATTGCTTCAAACAAGACATCAGGTAATCTTCATGTATGAACTACTGACTCTTCAGAGCAACTTCTCAATTATCTTAACATCTTTTCCAGTATACATCTGACTGTATAAATACCTTACAGGGTCACAGCACCGGAACATGGAAACGCCTTACAGAGATCATGACTACATCACACATAACAAAACACTGCCTGAAGATGAAAAATACAAGCTCAAATAAGTAATATTCGATAATTATAGTTGCCATCCATACATCTGAATGTATTTATGTTAAATAATAAAAACAGAATAATTTCTGTTTTCTTTGATGCCATGGTTAATTTAACCAGAGAGAGTTAGCGTGCATGCTCACAATGGACAATAACTCCTCTTGGCCAAATTATTAACCTTCCTAAACAAAGGCATCTTTGCCTTCAAAATTCTGGATATTAAGATGGAGGTTCATGCACCTCTTAATATAGAAATTTGCACATACAATTACTGCAATTGAGAAATCCTTTACTCTGCATCAATCCCATTGTTAGAATGATCAATACCTGTTTTAAGAATCCATATGTGCATTCAAGCATTCTTTCCAATTTGCACAGTAAGGTCACAGGCAAACAAAGCCATTTAGAAGTATTCTTGGTGAACAAAATTCTTAACGAGTTGAGAAACAGAATTCCAACTACAACTCTAGCCTCATCTATATGAGCAATAGAGTTCTAGGAGATATTAAAGCTGCCTCTTAGAAATTGAGAAGTCGAACATTCAACTGGAAAATGACTAGAAATGAGCATTTAAAGCTCTTCATCTCCTTCCTCATATACCTACTTTAACGGGAAATAGAAGCAGCAAGATCACTCAGTGCTACAGAACTCAAATGCACTGCCAACCCACAGAAGATACACTGTAAGTGTATTTCAAAGTTAAAGAGCCACCCTGCACAGCAGGTGTCATGCACGCTGCAAAATGGGCATTAAACCTGTGTCTGACCAGTCCTATTGTCAGTAACATGCAGCATTACTACACTGAAATGCACAGAAATATCCTGCTCAGGAAGATACTGGAATTCAGCTACCAGAGCAGGAATGAGGCATGAAACACTCATTAAACCCCACATGTCAGCAATAGCTACAGGATAGTAGCTACACAGCAAATGAAAACACAGACACTAAACAATAGGCAACAGAGATGGCACAAGTCAAAAGCCACTGAAATAATTCTCCCTCCCCCTGTCTCCACATATAAGTTAAGCTGAAAACTCTGGCACTCTTGTGTACTTAAAAGTTGGGTTTCCCATAGAGATTAACAAAGAATCACCAAATTACAAAATCACCAAATGGTTTGGGTGGGAAAGGATCATCTAGTTCCATCCCCTCTGCCACGGGCAGGGACACCTTCCACTAGACCAGATTGCTCAAAACCTCATCCAACCTGGCCTTGAACACTTCCAGGGATGGGGCATCCACAACTTCTGTGGGCAATTCCTTATCCAGTGAGTGGTCCATCCATCAAATCCATGCCTCTCCAGTTTATAGACAAGCATGTTGTGCCAAATGCTTCGCACAAGTCCTGATAGATGACATCAGTTGTTCTTCCCTTCTCCACCAGTGCTGCAACCCCATCACTGAAGGCCACCAAATTTGTCAGGTGTGATTTGCCCTTAGTGACACCTTGTTGACTGTCACCAATCACCTCCTTATTTTCTATGTGCCTTAGCACAATTTCCAGGAGCATCTGTTCCATGATCCTGTCAGGCAGAGAGGCAAAACTGAACAGCCTGGAATTTCCTGGGTCTTCCTTTCCC
>VZTF01001115.1:1602131-1613241 GCA_013397755.1 Cnemophilus loriae
CCCCCCCCTCCCCTTTTAACACCAGGACTTCTGTTTTCTCTTTTCCAGCCACTGGTAACTTTACCAGCCTGCCACAACTTTCCTAATAGGATGGATAGTGACAAGATCATGACATTTAGATAGCCAGGATTTGAATCCAGAAGTTTGAATTTGAAACAAATAGTTTATAATCAAGTTTTATAACTGCACAATTACAGTGATTAAACTAAACTGTTTATGTGTGATGTTATTTTATGACAATTTCTTTGCGCAGCTTGGTTGCTCCTCTAAACTTTTACCTCTACTTCTATTCATATGTCTAGAATGAAAGAGATCCCAACAACTCCTCGCATAAATTAAAGAATCCCTACAGACAGATCCATCTTTAAAGAACAGCAACAAAGACCTCAAGACAACTCAGCACTCAAGTGAAATTTCAGGGTTCTTTCCTCATTTTCACTTTGTATCCAGTTTTCCAGGTTTCTCCATTTGCACACACAAAACCTAGCTGAGGGAAAGCCTGAACTGACAAGTTTCCTTGTTACAGTCATCTACATCATATGACAATGTGAAAATTATTTTCGCCGCACACCTTTTCTTTTTTTTTTTTTTTTGGAGGACGGGGCAGACAACACACTACACTAACTTATATCAAGAAGTGTTATATGACATTTTATTCAATTTCCTCATGATCTAGTTGGAAGTGGGGATATCACTTACCTGAAAAACGACAGCACCATCACAAAGCAAGAAACACAAGTTTCTGCCATCTAAAATCTATCTTTTTGAAATATGTCTAAGCAACTCTGGTGATATTTCAGTCACTGGACAAAGCCCTTCAACTGAAAATAATTCACTCTCCAGGAAGGAAGTCAGGATTTTGTACACTACAAAGAAATCTTTAGTAAAGTCCTAACATGCATGCAAGAAATCCACTGTCTTCCAGCTCCAAATCTTCTCTGTCATGTATTAGTGACTAGAAAACCTTATCCAAACACCTTAACCACAAGGTCGGACACTTGTTCCTTTCTGTGCCTTCTCCCCACACTCACAAATCCAGCATTTTTCACTGCTTAGGAGCTTGTTCTTTGCAGAAGAGATGTTACAGTGCTCCTTTAGCAGTCACTCACAGCACCCTCACTCCGCACTCCTGACAAATGGCAATTTGAATCTCCTCCTGCTAAGGAGAGAAATCAGGGTGGCTTTCACTTCCCGCAGAGGTGAGACTTTACCAAACCAGCAGAACTCCCAAAGAGCCATATACATTCCGCTTTAAAAGCGGTACACAGGAATGGGCACAAGTCTTCAGCACCAGGTCTCAGATGAGTCATGGAATAAACACGTCCCCAAGGCAATGCTCCTGCCAATCAGCTGATCCACAGCAACTGCAGCACACAGCAGCACTCAGATTCCCAGCCTGCTACAGATTCCAGTGAGTGCTCAGGACTCACTTGTGCAGCCAAGGATGAAGGCAGCAGGTGCCAGGTCATGGAAGAGGAGGTGAGGGGGCACAGAAAGGATAAAGCAGTGTCCTGGTGTGAGGTTAGGCAGTAGATAATCTAGCATGGCACAAGATTGGGACCTTACTTTTAAGGAAGAAATGGGCAAGAAAACAAGGCAATAATTTCCCCATAAGCATTTACTGATGTATATAAAGATGGGAAACCACTGGTACAGTTTCTGATCCTGAGAACTCTTTTCACTGCACTTTATTCCTGAGTTGGGCACCACTGCTACCCTGTTTAAAACAAGGACATTTGAAGTGTTAAAGACATCATAGCTTCAGAAGGTGACCATTAGCTATAGATTACAAATTGGAAAGAGAATCTTTTGCAATCCCAAATGAAATATCCATTCCCAGCTTCTCAGGTGTTATCCCATTCTATAACAGCAGCAATATATTAAACATACACATCTCCCCATCTCATGTTTGATGGTTCAAAATACATTCTAAAAAACGCAGTCACACTCGCTCAGTTTCATACTCCATATCAGACACCCAAAAGCCAGGCATTAGGGCACCTAAATTACACACTGGAACCAAATCCTATACTATAAGTAAGCTCCCATTATACACAGAGGAAAAAAAAAAGCTTGCAAGTTCTTTTCAATCAAGTTCACAACCACAACTAGAGACAAATCACATGCTTAGTTTCAACAAAAACATTAGCAGGAGGCAGATGCTGACTGGACTGATAGTTTCCATTTGTTTATTTAACAGTCATGCATCATTCACTACATTAGTCATTTGGTTCCTATCCTCTCCTCAATTGCAGTGTTTTAAGGCTCAGCAATTCTACTTCTGTATCACTGGTCATATTTTGTAACCTAAGTCTGTGATTCCACATAAAAAACCCTTTGGGTTTGGTTTGATGGGCGGGGGGACAGCGTTCTTTTTCGGGTTGGTTTGGAGGTTTTTTGCAGGCAGGAGGATTGTGGTTTTGGTTTTCTGGGGTTCTTTTTGGTGGTAGTGGTTTTTGGTTGGTTTTCTTAAGCACTGACTGATTCCAAGGTCCACCTGGATCATTAATAATCATGCAAAAAACAGTTGTCCTTAGGAACACTGTTTTAATCCCAAGAAGTGCAAACAGCACAACTGAAAAGAAGCTTCTCTAAAACTTAAGAGAAACTTTAGTCTAAAACTAAAGACTACTAAAACTTAAAACTTGCAGGATCTGAAAAGCCTTTATTCAGCAGTTCTACAACCACAGGGTTCACCTCACTCCCCACCTACCCCCACCCTAATCACATTTGGGAAAGCAGCCAGTACAATTCCCACCCAAACACACACAGTTTGATAAAGGAACCACTTTGAGAGGGGTTTATCAAGCAAACATTCAGCATCCTGGACTCCATAATCACATATTTCCCAGTGCACTGCGAGATGCTACTGGTTCTCTTCTCACTGGTCTTCTATTACAGAAATTGCCCTCCTGCTGCAGTTACCATCTTACCTGCTGCTTCCTGGTGCCTCTCATCTTTCAGCATTCAAAAGGAGAGAATAAATAAGCTGCAGGTCACCCTATGCATTCTTACAGTTACTGTTTTACAGGGCTAGTCCAGGACAAACCTAGAAATTTGGAGTATCTAAGTGGGGCGAATAGAATAGACTCCATTTAGTGAATTTATCTCTGTAATTTCTGTCCATACCTTAGAGAACAACTGCTGATGGCAAAAGAGGAGATATTGACACACACACACAGTCCTACACAGTTACTCTGGTTTTGATTCCCAAATGCAAAGGAAAGATAACCCAGAAGCTCTTCAACTATTGATTTCTTCAGATGCATCTATAAAGTAGAACAGGTTTTTGCCTGAACAATTCAATTCCAGCTTTTCAGTCACACAAAAAATACTCTGGATTTTGTGCATTAACGCATATGGAATTTTTTTCCTAGATATATGCAGAATACAAAAACATCAACTAAACTATTCATATGCAGGCTGCAGTAAAGAGACTTGCAGCTCAAACCCTTGGAGCATTTACAGGAGGCAACAGAGCACATCCTATTCCCACTAGCAATTCTCATTTAAATATCTTCTCAAGGCAGCTATTAACAAGAAAATCATGCCTGGGACATAGCTGCTCCCAGATCCTCAGTTACTACTAGGGGAATCCAGTGCAACAGAAGGCATTAGATTTTTCTTCGCCACAAATTAGTTTCTATTTAGAAACTACTTATGCCTACTTGTGAAGCTGTGGAATCTAAAGCACTGTAGCAACGCAAGCTCTTCACAAATTATTCCAAGCTCCCAGTGTCAGCACAAAGCCTCCAGTGTCTCGGGGAAAGGTACTATTGCAACTCCTGCAGTATCATCATTTGGTGAATTTGACCACAGCAGTTGTGCAAGGATGCATCTCGATTGCTATCTGCTCTAAGCACAGAGCGCTGCATGCTGGAAACTGCGGTCTCCACTGGCCACACGGAGCATTCAAAAAGCAGGTGGCAATAGTATCCTGTTTTACACATATTCATGGAGCCCTCAGACTCCTGGCAAATGGCCAGAGCTCACAGACAAAGCCTGAGGGTTTCCCAGAGTCAAATAAAAATGGCCAAACTAGCTTTTGGACAGGCAGTAATATGCTGTAGCCTGATATCAAGTCCACCAGAAAAATCCAGAATTAGTTAAAGCAGAAATGTAATCTAAATTAGGACATTAGTAATTAGGTCAAGCTAATACCAAAAACCATTATGCAAAATGTTGCGAAGAGGCCAGCAAGGCCTCCGGGGGCTGGGGAAGACACTTGAACAGCAGAAAGTTAGCTAACTGTAATTAGTGATTATGAACAAAAACTTTCTGCCAGATTGACCCATTTAAAATAAATAGAAGTTCTTTAAAAAGATATGCAAAAATTTAATGCATGCAAGTCTGAATTTGACAGAATAGATTTTTAAAGAAGACAGAAAAAGACAGAAACACCAAAGGTAGCAAGAAGCTATTTCACATTCCAGTGACTAAACTGCAGAGCTTATTTCATCCGTGCAATGGATTAAAGCTTCTTCCTTAAGGCTCATAAAGAACTTGATGACTGCATGAAGACAGAAGCTATCAGTGCTTTAAGCTGCCAACTTATCTAGCAAAAAATAAAAGGTCAGAGCACCACATCAAGTGAGAGACAGCTCAGAATGAGTGCAGGTTCACCAAGAGGTGGTAAAGCAAATGTACAGATAGTGAATGAAACCACAGACAAAGCTCATTTTTATCTTTCATCAGACTTAAAACCTTAACACATGCCAAAAAAAAAAAATATCAGGCTTGATGACTTTCAGAAGACTGGGACTTCTCAGTAAACTTCAGCATCTGAATGTACACCTGGCTAGCCACTGAATACTGAACCCTGCACCAAACCAACACTACCTCAGAAAAGAACTGAGCAAATACTTCATCTTTGATTTTCCTAAACCTCCAGTGTTCAGCCAATACAGCAACTTCGAAAGCTTTCTCTTCACTCACACTCATCTTCAAAGAGATTATTGGAGGAGTGAACCAAAGCATGCTGATTCTACATGCATTTATAATTATCTATTTTTGTATCACTCTGCAACATCCAGCCTTCGTGGCAACCTTGACATGCCAACCACCTGCTTCCCTGATGCTTTTGACTAATTTCATTCTATTCCCTAATCCGCAGATGCTTTTCCTGAGCCAGTCCATATGGCCCCTAGGTTCCTGTGCTCCCTGCTCTGCTGGGTCAGGCCCATGGTCCATCCAGCCCAGTACTGTCTGGCAGGAGCAGCACAAAACACCAGAGACAGCAAAGCAACTGCAACAGAAACCTGACTCCCTCTCCTCTGTTACCAGACACCACCTAGAAAAATCTGTCATTGAACTGATGTGTTCCCCTCTAAAGGGGACCTCTAAGCCATGCTATGAACACATTTTGACCAGGCTTCCTTGTAGAACAGACTGCTAATTAAAAATTGTCTAACAAATACTGCATTATTAAGACATGATATACGTAAATGCCCAGTTCAGCCTTGCTTTTTCAGCTTTATTTTGTACAGAGCCTATTAATGCCAGTACAGGATGGCAACACTGCTGGAAAACACAGAGCATGTTCACAGGCATTCACAGACACTTGAAATTTCAGATTGGACATGAGAAGCTATAAAAGTCTGGCAACTCAGCAGAAGAGTAAGCAAAACCAAACACTTTCCCATGCAGTCTTTAAAATTTTGTTCTCAATATTTCGTTGTGTTTTAAGTTGCAGTTACAGAAGTGAGTTGATACCACAGCCAAAGTGGTATCAAACCAGCTCCTCTTCAGAGCCTAGACAATTTTCTTTTGAATTGTTAGCATGCCTAATTAAAGACTGCCATTACCATCTCACTACATTCCATACCTTTCTCACCCAACCACAAAATTTCCCTCAGTTCCTGCACCTACTATATAGGGTGATCTTTCCACTAACTACAAAGTAACGTCCAGGTTGCATCAACGCCTGAAAAAAAACCCAATATGCATCACTCCAACAAGTAAAAACCCTGCAAGACCACTAAGACAGCTGACTGTTCAATTTACTATGATTTAAAAAAAAAAAACCCTACAAGCTTGACCCAGCTAAAACCACAGACTTACCTTATCATCTAGACTGTAAGTGGACAGAAGTGACTGAACTAGGATAACTGTAGCCAGAGGTGTACTTACTGGGAAGCTACTAAGGAAGACTGCATCTATTAAGAAATACACAATATTCACTGATATTCTAGAAGCTACTTGGTTACTCTCACTTGTCATCAGCATTGATAAGTTTATGTAGAAAATAAAGTCTCTAAAAACATACAGTAATGTAATGAAAGGAATGCATTGTTATAAAGACATTTACGGTGGATTTTTACTGCTGCAACACATTTAATTCTACCAGCATTAGCTTTGGGGGGTTTCTACAACACGATACATGCAAAGTAAATCTGTGACAAGAGATGAAAAAAGGGGAATTTAGACTTCACAAAAACCATTACGAGTTACAGTGTTCTAGTTGCATTAGTGTACCAAAACCATCCAAATTAGAAACCTGCTGTATCAGCAGGAAAGTAATCTGTAAGAATTTTTTAAAGTTAGGTTGATTTTTGTTTGTGGTTTTAGTAAAGTCTAGCAGAAGTGAAAGAGCTGACAAATTAAATTTACAAAGCAATTTTAGCCTCTGCTCCTCAGATC
This sequence comes from Cnemophilus loriae, assembly GCA_013397755.1. Taxonomy (NCBI): domain Eukaryota; kingdom Metazoa; phylum Chordata; class Aves; order Passeriformes; family Corvidae; genus Cnemophilus; species Cnemophilus loriae. The sequence goes on from VZTF01001115.1 coordinate 1,608,771, forward strand.
CCATTATTTTTCCTCCAAAGGTGATAAAAACTTGTATTTCTTTCTCATTTGCACTTTATCACACTTGGTGAGGACTTCATAATCCATGAAGAGAATCAGCACATTCTCTGCACCAAAGTGCCAGAACATTTGAAAAAAAAGTCTTTGCAACACAGACTGAAGGGAAAAAATTGAACCAAATCAAGTAACAGTCTATACCATATTCAATAAAACAATTAGAAGCCCTATAGCTTTTTAAAATAAAACTGGCTTAGAGCTACTTTAAGCTAGTAACAGATCCCACTGTAAGTAATTTATTTTTCCATTCTGTCATCTTCTCCAGTCAGAAGGGTTTTTTATTTTAATAAACTAAGGACAGCAAATACGAGGTAATGAACAGGAATTCACCTGATTTGTATACAAAGGAAATTCAAAGAGTTATTGCTGCCCAAAGTCAATTAAAAATAAAATTCGCAATGCATGAGGGATATATATCCATAGTTTAGCTTAGTCGGTCAAAAAAAGTAACAGAACAGATTAATACTTGAACAAGAATATGCTTTCAAAGTTTTTCAAAGAATAATCAGCTTCTTGAAAGTCCCTATTTCCTTCTTCACTTTTAAAAGGTGCTGAAATACACAAAGACATATTCAGTGTGGGCTGGGAAACTGTTCATTGAGAAAACTGACCAAAACAAAGCAGATCAACTCGTATATTTCCAGGAGTAGAATTCCCAAAGACAATAAAACGAGACTAGCAGAGTTTTGATGCTGGAAGTGAGCTCACTAAGCACTTTGTTACACTGCTGGACAGAGAAAATGTTAGAGGTGGCTCTCCAAGATCCAACACTGCTGAAGTGAACAATTTATTTGCTCGAGTAATCAGAACTACAGAGGCTTAAATTTCTTTAGTAAGCAGCTGGTCAATTACTGTGCACTTTAGATTTTTGACCTCCTGAGTCTTTCACATATAGAATGTGACCCTCTTTTAAATACTTAAAGATGAGAAACATCAAGACAGCACTTTGGGCTTCTCTCGATAACCTCCATATGCTACAGCAAGCTGGAAAGGCATAACTAAGAGCAACATGTTTTCTCGAGAAATTAAAATTAGGGCACCTAACATCCCTGTTTAAAAAATAATCTCTTCACGTTTGAGGGTGGTTATGCCATAAAGAATAAATATGCTAAACCACCTTTCTACCCAGGTTTGCCCAGCCCTTCTTGCACTCTGGCCTAAAGATGCCTCAATTTAGTGATCAAACAAACGCCAGACAGTGCAGGTGTCCTCTTTGCAAAGCACGAGAAGCAGGCTGGCAGATCTCTGCTCCCACCCCTGAGGTACTGCAGCCATGAGTCACCATCCAGAATGAAACCAAATAGGAGGGGACACGTTTGGCTTAACCTCGTCAAGCAACAACAGATCACGGTGTGATTGCCATACCCCCAGCTCACCCTGCGCACACCCGAGGAAACGCGCTCCCAAAGCTGTTGGGAAACCAACTACCAGAAAAGCCAGAGCTAAGAGTCACCTTTTCAGATAAAGGTTACAGATTTTCTGTACACCCACACAGAGAAGACTAAGTACACCACTGCTAACCAGTACTTGACACACCTTAAATCCCTGGTCAGTGTGATTTCAGAGGTATTAATCGACAAAATGGTCACAGGCAACAAATGAACAGAGGCACAACTCCATGACAGATGAATGAGAATTGCTTTGTAGGGAGACTTTATATCCCTCATATCCGAAAAACCTACATTAAAAGTCAGCTTCACAGTATTTATTTAAAAAAAAAAAATCTAGAAAACAGTGGCTTTCTGTAACAAAAACTATGAGTCTGTTGGCTGGTTTGATTTTTTCATGCATTTCAGTTTTAATAAAACCACTTAACCTTGAGACATCTTCTTCCAAAATAGCTGATTTGCCAGCTAGCTGATGTTTTGTTGGGACTCAGAGAAATCAAGGGGCCTACTCTTCTGGCTATTGCTCCAAAATTTGGATTTTGTTCCCACATATCCAGGCAAAGCGTCCTTACTACCAAACTGTTGGTTGTGTCATGACAGCCATCAGCTGATAAAATAACGTGGCGCACGAGCATGACCTTTAGCCTCCCACATGCAGGCAGGCGTGCTGAAACGGTTGAGGAATCTTCTCAGAGAGGTCAGGGATGCTGTTTCACTTGCAGAAAAAGTGAGAACACAGTTTCAAAGATTTCCAAGGCCAGAAACTCTCCTGTGTCTATCTGGGAAATGAAGATCCAGGCAAATGCAGTCCACAGGTCAAGTTCTCCAGAACTCTTAAATCTAAAATCAAGGATACTTTGAATTGCACTGAAGTTTTTGCTCCTCTCTTGTCCAAAATGGAGCAGAACAGGAATCACAGGATTCAAGGAGCTTTTACATTTTTAATTAATTGCTGAACCTCTTTCCACTGCCGCCATAAAATACACCCTCAGCACACCACTCAAAAGACCACACTAGCAACAAAGTAAAATTTAACACGCTCATGAACAATTTCCCCTCACACAAGTGTCCTAAATTCTAAACTATTCACCAGAATTTCCTTTTGAACCTCACATTCATATATGTGAGCACTGGATTTAGTCCAGGACAACCACCAAGTGGACTCCAAATAACAAATCACTTCCTCATACTTGAAGCATCCATGAAACCTCTGATCTGCACTTCATTTTTGTCACTACTGCCATTCCTCTGTATTAAAGCTTTCATCCAAACAATCCAGGGCACTATTCCCAGATAAATATTTATCATAACCCACGAAGATAACACTGAAAAACACGAAACAGACACTGCACACAAATATTTAGTGACCGTTAAAACTTGCATGTAGCAAAGAATACTAATAACAAAATAACTGAAATGCAAACAGCATAAAAAACCAGTATGACTTCTGCCTCAACTTTCCTTGTTACTGAGCTTCATATTATTAAATGCTCTCACTTCCTGGTTTGTCAGAAACCACATTGTTTTAAGAGTCAGAGCTGCTCACTCAAAGGAAGAAGGAGGGACAATAATTGTTTTTAGAGATGTTCTAAGACCGCTGGTAATAGCAGAGTATCTTGAGATACTCTGAGAGTTTTTCTCTCTAAACTTGAGAGTTTTTCTCCTAATGTTTAGTCTCCTGCATCAAGGAAACATTATTAACTAGTTAAATTATGCAATTTCAAGCCATTGGCCCAAAAAGTTCAATGGTATGTATCACATTTGTAGTTTCAACAAGGAAAAGCTGTATCCTCAATGTTATGAAATATTAAATACATCCACACAGCATTCAAAAAATAGCAGCTGAGTCCCTAATTAAAAAAAGGACACTGAAACCATATTCTACTCTTCCCAAAAAGCAGACTATGTAAAACATGTTTGAATGAACTGCTCCCTGACACCCTCACCCCCCGTGCACAGAACATGGAAGTTCTGCCTACTTCCAAAGCCAACAGGAAGAAAGGATGTAAACATCTTCATGAGAAAAACTGTTTTGACTTAAAACAGTGTGTGTGTTTTGATGACAGTTTGAGTTACTAAATTAACATTTAACTTTCTTGTTGAGTACACCTGTTAAATGTTTAAACATAACAATACACTTCTCAGTTTTAAATAAAGCAACAATTGCTCTGAGCAAAACAAAGGAGGAGGATGCTTACAGTTGTTTCAAGTGTAAGAGTGTATATAAAGAGGCTCATATGCTTCTTTTCCAGCTTTTGTGACAAGCAAAAAGAACAATGGTTGAAATCCAGCATGGTGAAAGTGTAAACACGTAAAAAATTATTAACAGAAAAATAACATCAAAAACCTGCAGATTCTTCTGCACACCCGTGCTGTTCTTTTCCCTCATTCAGGCAATCAACTTACCAGATTAAACACAGTGTCAACTATGTCTCTGTTGGACACTTCACCAACTTCCACCAGTCCTGTCAGCACAGCGAATTTCATCTTGATGCCTCGGATGGGGACTCCTGGATTCAAAGGCTGCAGCACACTTCCCCCCTCCGCAGCATTTCCTTCTTTTCCCGCTCCTCCTCCTCCATCATCACCTGTTGGCTGAACAACTTGTTTGCCTTCACTCGCCATGGCCAGTTCACCGCAGGCTACGGCTTCCAGCGCCAGCCGCACACGCTCGCCGCTCTGGGAAGACCTGGTCAGCCGGGAAGGTGAGCGGCGGCCCTCTGCTTCCTTCCCTTCCGAAGACGCCGTCCGGCAGGGGAGGGTGTCAGGCAGGCGGGGAGGACGCGCCCTCGGAATCGCGGCTCTCCCCTCGGCAGGAGGCGTCAGTCACGGCGCTGCCCTCGGGCAGGTACTCGCAGCCCTGAAGGACAACCCGGGGTGTGTTTCAGCCCGCGCTCCGTTAGGCGCTGCCCACAGCCCGCGCGTCCCGGCCCCTGCACCGCGCCCGGCGGGAGCCGCCCCGGGAGCGCTCACGCCTCTCCCCGCGGAAGTGCTCCCGGACCCGCCGCGCTCCGAGCCCCAGCCTC
>VZTF01001115.1:1613360-1642062 GCA_013397755.1 Cnemophilus loriae
GAGCCGCGGGCTGCGCACGCCCAGGTGAGCGCAGGTGAGCGCAGGTGAGTGGGAGCCGCGCCCTCCCTCCCGTCCCCCTCATCCCCCTCACCTCCCCGGGGATGCTGCTCACCTGTGGGGATGCAGCGCCTGCCTGGGCCCGGCCGGTCCCAAGGTTGCGCACAATAACTTGTCCCAGACTATTGCAGGGTTCACAGAATCGGTAGGAAAGGGGCCTCTGGAGATCATCTGATCCATTCCCCCTGCTAAGGCAGGGTCCTCTGGAGCAGGTGACACGTCCAGGTGGGTTTGGAATGTCTCCAGAGAGGGAGAGTCCTCTCTGGGCAGCCTGTTCCAGGGCTCTGCCACTCTCAGTATAAAGTTCTTCCTCTTCTTGTGGTTTAGCTTATGGCCATTACTCCTGTTCCTGTCGCTGGGCACCACTGAAAAGCGTCTGGCACCATCCTCTGGGCACTGACCTTTGTGATATTTATGTGCGTTAATGAGATCCCCTTCAGTCTTCTCCAGACTGAGCAGGCCCAGCTCCCACAGTCTCTCCGTAACAGAGATGCTCCAGACTCCTCATCACCTTTAGTTCCCTTCGCTGGACCCCCTCCAGGAGTTCCTTGTCTATCTTGTACTGAGCAGCCCAGAACTGGACACAGCGCTCCAGATGTGACCTCACTAGGGCCGAGTCCTGCAACTGTTCAATAACTGAAGTCTGCCCTTCCCGAAGCAATTTTCTTTTTCTTTCGGGAGGGGTGGTTTTGGAGAAGTTGGTTTTTTGGGTGGCTTTTTTTGGTCTTTTTTTTGTTTGTTTTCTTTTTTTAAGAATCAAAGAAACCCCATGCGAACAGCGGCCCCCAGCCGGGCGCTCTGCGTTCGCGGACCCACCCCGGAGGAAAACCGCGGCTGCCCGGGAGAAGAGGATGTTTAGATGCTCCAGCTCCTGCCGCCGCCAGAACGATCCCGGGGAGGCGGGTGAGCCGCTTCCACACTCAGACCTGCGGCATGGGCGGGCGCGCTGTCGTTCTCCCTCCTCCTTCTCCCTCCTCCTCCTGCTGCTGCTCCCTGGAGAGCGCAGGGAGCGCGAATGTGGGTCATTAGAGACGCCACCCAGATGTGACGAGCTGAGGAAAAAAGGGAGCGGGATGAGGGAAGGAAAACTCGCTCTCTTCCTTCAGGTGAAAAGCCTGTGAAGGCGGCGCCGGTTGTGTCGGTTTCTCAGAGCCGGTGTCGCAGCCGCTCCCTGGCCCCAAGAGGTCCGCCCGAAGGGGCGGCGGTGCCAAAACCCGGCGCCCCGAAGCCCCCGCCGGGCCCTGGCGTGGGTGGTGGAACCTCCACGTAGAACTGGGGTAAAGCACGAGAACTGCCGCCCTTTCTGTGCTCTCTCCTATGGTGACGTGAGCCACAAATAGGCATAAACCCTATCCTAGCTCTTTTGTTTGACCTTTTACATGAATCTATTTGATATTAATCTGAGTATCTGTTAATAAAGAAGTGGGAGGGTCTGGTCATCCGAACTCTTCTTTCAAGAAGTCTTCAACTGCATTTTTAAGGAGCCTGCCTGGGTTAATAAGGATTAGACATGCTCCTAGAGGCTGGAGGGTCTTGTACCAGCTGTTTAACACACAGACAAGTGTTTAAGGTTTATTAGCAAAGTATAACAGCCAACACGGCAGCATCAAAGATTTCCAAAGGAAGGGTCATCTCAGGAATGTGAACATAACCTGCAGACAGACAGATGTAGAAAACAAATACAAGCATACATACCTTTTAACACTTCACATGCTCTGTGATATAAAAAGCTGTCATTTATGTAATTCTATGGAGGGAAAGGGAATGAATCTTTAAATCGGTAAAAATTTCTTTGTTTTGAAATCTGGCATTAAAGAATTTCCAAGGAGGACAGCTGGCTTTTGTTTTTTCTGGGAAATAAGAATTTCTCCTTGTGCTTGATACTGCACCATGTTCGGGATGGAACCGTTTGCATGTATTCCTCCCTGACTGTGTTTACACGCACAAAAAAAGTAGAAACAGACTCAAACCACAGTTTTTCTGGAAAATGCTTTTCTGAAGTGATCTGCAATGTTCCTTATAAGCACACCAAATAGGATTGCAATTATTTAATATTAATTATTATACTAACTGTATTATTACTATTAATATTATTATCAACATCATATAAAATTTTAACTTGCCTGTGGCCTGATTTGAGAATGCCAAACTTAGTATGTGTAGGTATCAAATTTCCCATGGTTTTGGGGCAAAAAATACGAGGCACTCAAGACAAGACACATTCCATTATAATGCTCGTTCCATTCCCTTCCTACGTAATTTTCTCACGTTGTTACTTTTATCTATAGAGTGCATGTCAAGACTAGAACATTTCATAGCTGCTCTCCTGTTTAAATTTTCAAGTCCTAAGAAAAGACTAAGCTCCTTTTTTTCCCTTTCTTTTCTCGTTTTCCTTGGTTACATACATGCATATACATTATTGGGGAGAGATGGTAATCTCTAATTTGAGCAGCAAACATCTGCAGTTTCTTCCTCAGAATGAGAAATGTTTAGAACTGTAATGTTGACACAGTCAGTCTCTGCGAAGCTACAGTGATATTGTGTGGCTACACACGTGCTGTGTAATCTTGAAATTTTAATCTTAGAGTTTGCTGCTGCCAGCATTTCTTATGCATGTTTTGGATTCCTCACATCTACTGCTTGATCTTCCCTGTCTTTCTGAGTCACCTGTAGTTTGCTGAAGTATTACCTTCCCTCTTGTAAGGAAGATACATTTTTTATTTGAGCCTTTAAGCTGGCTAAGTACACAAACACATCAGTTTTATCTGCCTGCTTTTAAGTATTCCCTGTCTCCAGGATTGGCCTTTAAGGTTTCCATCAGGCTACCCACCACCTGGCAAAAGCAGCAATGAAGTAATATTTGGAATTTTTTACATACCTAGTGATTTGGAGTACAAGTTCTGTTATCCAAGGAGAATGTAACATTTGTTGTTAATATTTTTCTGCTTTCTTCTTTAACATCTCACTAGAAAGAAAATAAATAACATACAATAATTGCAAAAATCCAGCTTAATAGATTTCAGATGTTTTCATCTAAAATGCTTACTCCAATAGCCAGCAAATCCAGCTTGTTGGGGAAAGCAGCACTGTCACGTTGAATCCTGTCAGATCTTCCTGTATTTCCTTACAGATAAATAAATACTCCCTGACTGGCCTTGATTGTTAAAGGCAGTGGGGTATGTGCATTAGTCAAGGCCAGCAAAGTTCAGCAGAATGCCAGTTTAGAGTTCCATAGACAGTTGTTTTAATTTGATTTTTCAACCAGGTAAAGTCAGTGTTAAATTCTTCAACAGCTTCAACAGCTGACCTGTTGATCTCCATTTGGGCTGGGTTTATGTTCAAGCAACCATGCCAAAAACCCATCACCAAAGATCTGGAGAAACAGACTAGATTAGATTAGATAAAAGTTATTTAAAATATAGCTGAAAATTGGAAGAAAACCCTGTTGTCCTGAGCTTCCCAAGTGTGGTTACAAGCCTAATGCTGGTTCTGCCTCCCACAAGCAAAGTGGAAGTGTTGAGCTAAGGGAATAAAAAATGACAGAAATTTTCTTTAAAGCTTACAACCCAAAAGAAAGATCAGAAAGCGTGGATTAGAAGTGAACTTCAATCCCAGTTTGGGAATGAACTCCATAAGATTTTATGGAAAGTACTAGTAAAGTCTTTTAACTCTATTTTAAGAAAAGTTATACTTTCTCTTTAAATAACCTTTAAAGTGTTACCGTGGGTGCTGGTTTAGAAGTTTTATTCAAACCTTCTGAACCCTCTGTTCATCACTGGTCAGACCCCACTGGGGATGCTGTGTCCCATTCTGGGCTCCCCAGTACAAAGGGCACATGGGCACACGGGAGCAGGCCCCAGAGATGGTGAAGAGACTCAAGTATCTGATGTAGGAGGAGAGCCTGAGGGAGCTGGGGAAGAGAAGCCCTGGGGGTCTGTTCAATGTGCTTTAATAGTTGATGGGGGAGTGAAGTACAGCAGCTGAGGAACAGGGCCACTGCCAGCTCCATTGCATCTGCTGTAAGAGTAATTTTTGGCAGCTGGAATCGTTACCCTTTAAATTGCTGCAGATAAATCTGAGCAGTGCTCAGGGATCAGATCTTTTATGCAAAAGCTCCCATTTAGTTCATACAGGATAAGAGAGCAAGAGTCCACAATAACTTATAACTTTCTTCTGCTTTCACAGTGCAACTAAATTCAGCTTTGTTGGGGTCTGAGGGGGCTTCATGACACTCTAGCAATGTCAGAAAAAGTTTTAAACTAAGTACATTTTAGCAATGAAATGCTCTGCCTTTAAGCAAAATGAAGGAAGAAAAATAATACATCATTTTATAGCTTTTTATGACCAAATGCTTCTTAATCTTGAGCATCGGATGAGAAGAAATGGCCTCAAGTCGAGCCAGGGAGGTTTAGATGGGCTATCAGGATCAAAGGGTTATCAAGCATTGGAAGAGGCTGCCCAGGGAAGTGGTGGAGTCACCATCCCTGAAGGTATTTAAGACATGTGGATGTGGCTCTTGGGGACATGGTTTAGTGGTGGGCTTGGCAGTGCTGGCTAACTGGTTGGACTCCATGGTCTTAGAGCATTTTTTTCCAACCTGAGTGGTTCTATGATTCTGTGATTTAGAGCTTCTTTAAAAATCCTTGACCAGATATTAAAATCCAAATTAAAAAGCTGCTTTTAAATACTGTTCACCTTAAATATGAGAGGTCCTCTCGGTTTCTACAGAGAGCATAGTACTTCAAGAGAGCAATATCATCCCAAAACAAAGATCAGCCTTGCCTAAAGAGGAAGCTTTCTTTCTTTTTGATTAAGTGTGAAGGTTTTTGCAGTATGCGTTAGATGACATCATTTTATTTTTTAAATAGACTTCAGTGCATTTTTATAATGTAGGATTTTACATTTTTATAATGTACTTTTAAAAATGCATATGGTGATTTTTCCTCATTTTTTCTTTAGAGGTGTAATCAGTATATCTCTTAATTTGTCTGCATCATGTGTTCATGACTGGTAGATTGCTGCTATCAATGCTCTTAAAAGCACTGAATTAATAAATGAATGTCTAATGAGTCTCAGCTAGGTGGCATTGGAAAATGCATTTCCATTCTCTAAGGAATTTATGCAGGCACTGAGCTGAAGAAGCTGCTTTACCTTATTTCTTCGGTTCTTTTAATCTAGAAGGAGTCTTCAAATGTCAGTGTAATTCCTTACACTATGCAAGTTATATTAGGAAATATCCCAGGAACTTTTAGCACAGCAAATTCTGAATAAATTTATGAAATACCTCATTGTGCACTACTCTTAATGAGCAGTCCTTACTTTTCCTTTTGATTCCGCACCCTTATTTTTTTAGCCTTTTTTTTCCACTCCCACCTTTGTATTAAAAGATGTGATTGTTGTTGTTGTTGCAGTCCTCTTAAGGATCCAGCTTCTGGCAGCACTGAAAGACACATTTGGTTTGTTTTCTGCTTTGGTCATAAACCCTACACTGGTTTTGGGCAAAACAAAGGTGCCTGACATGAGCAAACAGCAAACACTACAAATCATGTTTCTTCACTTGGGCCCTGTTCCCTGTAAGCCAAGTTTAAACTCATGAGATCAGATGTCTGTGCACTTGCAGAGTGTGCTGGAGGGAGGTGTCTTTGCACCTGTGCTTACCTGCCTTGCTGTGCTGCACCCAAAGGATTCTGTGAGCCTGTGGAAGCAGCTGCTCCCAACCCTTCCCTCATCACATACAGCTTGCACTGCAGTTGTTTTTCATGTACTGTTCAAACTCTCCAGCCAAGCCTGGTCCAAAAGAAGCATAAGATCCAGAAATAGCTCCATATTAGAGTTTTGAGAGGGATTATGAGAGGTTTTCTGCATAAAACTCTGGTATGATCTCAGAGGATGTTTTGAAATCCCCAACAAATTGCTTCTCACAGAGGCTGGATTAAGATCTGTGGAGTAAATGCAGTTACGAGTCTGTGCTACATCACAGCAAGGAATGAGTAACAAAAACTTGAATTATTACTATTATTATTATTATTATAAAAACAGCTCACAGTTGGTACATATTGTGATGCTTCACTCTTTCAGTTCTATTGTGCAGTTGGAACTACAGAGGTTAGAGATGCTCCTGTAATGAACACAGGAGCCATATAATCCCTCTCTGGCTTTTAGTACTTCTCTGGATCACAACACTGAAGCAAAAACAGAAGAGAACAGACAAGCCTGAGGATTTTGGCAAAGTCATTGTTTCCCAGAGACCACGTAGCAACTGGTGGCTACACAAAAGGGAAACAAAATAAGGGGGAGGGCGTGTCTCTGAAAATTCGTGCTGTATTTGGTTTTCTTTTTTTAAATAGCTTGTGTACATTTTGGATGCTGTATTAATTTTGGCTCACCTGAAACCTTTCTATTATAACTTCTAATTCCTTATATTTTTATCTGTCACACATATAATTTTGCTACCTCATTTTCTCTTCAATATAGCTCCTTCTGAATTGATGCTTTTCTAGGATTCAGAGGGGGGAGGCTCTGTGGGAGGGAGGAAATTTAATAGGGCTGTGTGTAGGAGGATGAGCAGGCCAAGGAAGAGAAAGTGGTGTTCATGTCTTAGAAGGAAGGAGAAGGACAGTATCAAAACAATGAGGTGAATTCAACAGAGGATGGAACAGCAGAAAGTGAAAGGAATGGGAACTAAGAGCTTGTTTCAGAGAAACAGAAATCAATAGCAAGGAAATGTACAGGGACACAGTCCATACAGAGCAGTAATGAATCTGTGCGGGCTTTAGGAACAGAATGGAAACAGGAATAAAATATTTAGAAGATTGCAGTTTTACCAACGTGCAGTATCTTTCATCAGATTATTAGAAGTCATGCATCAAGGAACATTCTTTTACTTATTTACTTACTCTGAGGAGCCACAAAATGATCAAGGATTGTCTGGCTGGATTAGCTGTGGTATTTTGCATATCAAGGCACCAAACTGACTACTTTGCGAAGCAGCCAGGTGCTGTAAGACAGTAGCTTACTGTTAAGCATCAGGCTGTGGAAGCCAGTACTTCCTGAAGATATAAATCTTTTACATAATTCTTTCTGTATTATCTTCTGTATCCTATCCTCACTAGATTTATGAAACCAGCGATTCGCCACTGATCCGATTACTCCAGTTAGCACCAACTGAAAACAAAAAAAAAGTGCTTCCACCTCAAAATGCTGTGAACATCTAGTTAACTCTGGGGAAATAGGAGATCTGAAGAAAATCTGCAATCTGGCAGCAGGGACCCTGATATTAGGACATAGAATTAAGGTGAAATTAGGAGATAGAATTAAGGAATTAATTGAGCAAAGTTAGATCTAAACAATCTCCATAGCATTATGTCCATCTTGGTTTGGTAACACTTGACCAGATGGTAATACATTGATAAGAGGTGCTGCTGATGTTACAGCAATTCATCTGTGGAAGTACCAACAAGGAACACACAGCCAGTCCCAGCTGTTACCTCGATGAATGTTCTGTGTGAAATTCATCTTCTTTGTGTTGATGAGAGGTGAATTGTGGGATGAGTCAGTGGAGTTGTGTGGTGACTTAAATATGATGTCAAATGAACACCCCAAATGTTATTGGTGAAAGCAAGACCATTGTTATCTCTGCAGCTGCCAGCCAGCTACTCACCTACCTAAGGGATGAGCTGATCCATTTCTGTTAAAGAGGATTAGGCGCCCTCGTGGAAACTATTGATTTACATATTGCCAGATAAATGAAATTAAACTTGTGATATGTTATTGCACTTTCATAAAAAAGCCCCAGCGGCATCCTAGCACTTGAAAATATTGCAAGAATTCTGATCCAGACTATGATACACTGCAGCCACATTATCCTGTCTGAGTATCTAGAATTACCTTTCATTATTGTTATCTGCTTTAGAGTCTCACAAGGCCACTTCAGTATTATTTCACTCTGGCTCTGGTACTACACTCCTGATAAATGCAAAAAGGCCCCAAAGATCCAGAGTTTTTTTAAAACATATTCTAGTAGTTCTCATAAATCCTATATTCACAGAGAAATCTTCAAGAGAAAACATTTGTGGAAGACTTTGGTTTTCTCACATTCATGCATGGAAGGCTAGAGAGACGTTCAATAGGATTGTTTTAATCAATGATCTGCATCAGATGAAGAAGCTGTACACTTGGGGTCAGTGAAAAATGCCAAAGGAGGAGGGAAAGAGTGGAAGGCTAGCAATGCATATCGTATTTTCTTAATTTTTGTTCTATTTAGGAACGGATTTCTTTTCATATGAGAGAAGAAGAGAGATGGGAAAATGCTGCAGAAATAATTGCATGGTTATGATCACCTACCAGCTGAGCAGGCACTGGGAATTTTTAGACAGAGCTTCCCAAACCATGGCACATGCCAGTGGAGGCACACAGACCACTGCCAAGTGGTGTTCAGAGAAGAGCCAAGAACTGCTGCTGCCTCAGGGGCTTTCAATAACAATTTCATGTACTCCACATCCTCCCCTTTGGGCCTGCACAAGGATCCCGGAGCAAACGGGCAGAGGGCTCTGTGTAGGAACCTGGTGAATCCTCCTTCAGTTAACACTGTTTGTGTGATTCACTTCCAGACACCTTGTAAGTCTGAGGGAAGGTTAACACTCTAGGGTATTCCACATCCTGCACTTCGATCATTCTGAGGTACCCCTGGTGGATATCATTACTTTTTCTAAGTATAGCTAATTTTGCATTATAGTAAATTTTAAAATTATTCTTAATTAACTCTTGCTTTTTTTTTTTATTTGTAATTTTTAATTACTCTGCCGAATTCACCACTAAGGGGTTCTCTATGAATAAAAAAGCTAGCTTTCTTCTGCATGTTTCCATTTCTTTGTTATGTCCCTATGAGCTTGCAAATCTGTAAGCACTTTTCTCCATTTGCAGGCCAGTGGGGTAAGGTCAGGATGTTTATAAGGACCTGGAATTCCAAAAAATTCATTTTGTATTTTAGTTTTGATTACTGCCACTTAAGAGTAATGACAACATCTATTCAGTTAAAAGTTCAGTTTCACTGGAAATTGCTTTTTTTTTTCCAGTGAAACACTGCTAATCAAAAATGTATGAGAAATGCTTTCATAAGTAAAACAAAAAAAAAGGTAAAATAGTCTCATAAAATAAAATAAAATATGGAGAGTGAACAACTTTCTGTTCTAACATGGCCATCTGTCATTTATAAAGACATCACCCCATTAACCTGTCTAATCAACTCCATTCTTTTTTCAAAGTTGGTTAGGTAAGTTTATGAGGAGACATAGATGTTCTCTTGATTAAATCTGTTGTAAAATGGCCTCCCTGGTGTTCTGCTTTGTGTGCATTTACACATATAAAGGTAATTACAAGTACATATCACTACTGTAAATTCCATGCTTGTCATACTACAGTACATGACATTTTCATTTCCTCCTGGTGAAAATGAAATCTGATATTTTCTGTTCAAGCAATAATGACCAATTAGAATTTGTTATTATTAATGTTTATCCAAAAGTACTCCAAGTCATGAGGTGGTTTCCTCCAAGGCAGCTGAATTTATAATGTGGAAAAAAGGGGGTTGACATGTTGCTATACCACCTTCAGCCATTCCCTCTCAAGCCTGGTTATTCCTTCAGCAAACCAGGAGATCCTTATTGAAAACCCACAATGTAAGGAAGAATATTTCTGAGTTCAAGTTTAGAAATGAAAACCCTGAGATGAGCTCAGTTGGTCAGAGCCTGGTGCTAATAATGCCAGGGTTGTGGGTTTCATCCCTATATGGGACAGTTGCTTAAGAGTTGGACTGGATGATCCTTGTGAGAGTCTTCCAACTCAGAATATTCCGTGAAACCATTCCTTTCTTTGTGTGAAACCATGCTCCTCGCAGAAATTTCTGAAGTCTGTCTCTGACCTTTCCTCCCTGGCATTTCGCTTGTATCACAGGAAGCAGAGCTCAGCTGTGCTGCAAGTGTCCGTAGCTCTGCGGCAGTCGGAGGCAGTTGAGTTGCAGCAGCCCTGGTGCAATGTGGTCAAGCTGTCTACACTGGGATTGCTTCAGTGCCCTTGGGTGCCACCAGCAACTGGGGGAAATATTGCAAAGTGACCCTCAGAAGAACCCCCCAAGAATGAATTCGGACTACTGTGCTGTGCCTGGGAACCACAACAGGAAGGCTTCTCTAGCATGTGGTCAGAGTTTATCGAAATAGCTCAAATACCAAGTACGTCTTAAATGCTTTACTGCTGACTTAGGGAAGTCCCAAATAGGTTGTATTTGACAAAATGCCAGTTTTTTCACTGCAAATTTCAGCATTTGGATTATTTTTTAAATTGCCTTCTTCTTTTGTTTTAAATAAAATACACATCCTCAAATCCTGAGATGTGTAGATCTACGCATATGGAGAACTTTCCAAAAAATCCTTCAATGGTAATGGAAAGCACCCTTATTTTTAGAGGCATTTGAGTAGCAGAATGAAAGCTTTTTATATTTGAAATCTTCCCCCTAGAAACTTTCCTCTCTAGAGGTAACTTGAAAGATGGACAACACATAAACCACAGTGAAGAGAGGAGGAAAACCAACTCTATATCATACGGAGAGAGAGAGGGTTAAAAAAGAGGAAGCAGTTGGAATTATGTTGTGGCCTATCATAGGATAGAACGCAGATTATAACTTTTGGGGTGCTCCATCTGGAAGATGGAAGCAGATCTGCTCTACTCTCACTGAAATTCAGTGGACGAAGCTAGCTGGGGAGACGTACAACTCAAGGAATGGCCAGCACATGTCTTGACAGATCTCAGGGTATTAGAAATTCAAAGATAGCCTGAAAATATTCAGACAGAAACTAAATACCCATAACCTTGTCTCTCTCTCAAGAGACAGAAGAATGGAGAACCTGACTGTCCACTTTTTCCTCTTTCCTCTTTCCCAGGTCATTAGCACCTGTGTCACAGTCACAACATAATGTGGCAGCTGTTCCATCACCTTTTTCTCTCCCCAAAGGAAACTGATACTTGGAAAAACAAGGAGTAAGCTTATGCCACCTTTATGTTCTGAAAACAACAGGATATAATACCATGCAGCAGCTATTTCAAAAGTCTTAAAAACTGAGGGGTTTTGAATGATTTGTCCTTTATTGGCTTTTACCTTAATTTTTTTTTGTTCTCAGAAGTGAAAGGAGTTAGTAGTATCAGAAGCAGAGAGTAGAAGCAGCAGTGACAGATTAAAAACTCTGAACTTCTGCTTGTTCAGGCAGCCAGCAGCCAGGATCTCACGAGAAGTTGTGGTTGCCCCATCCCTGGAAGTGCTCAAGGCCAGGCTGGATGGGGCTTTGAGCCCCTAGTGGGAGGAGTTGCTGCCCATGGCAGGGGAGTTGGAATGAGATGATCTTTAAGGGGCCTTCCAACCCAAATCACTCTGTGATTCTGTGATTCGTAGGCGGGTGCTCTGAAGGGCAAAGAGCCACAGAGCCTGGTCAGTCTCGGATCCCAGCCTCCTGAAAACACAGGGACCGTCCACCCAGAACTGCAGGAAAATGGGTGTACACAGCAGGCAGCCAGACTGGTTGAACAGGAAGCTCCTAACTCAGTTCAAATGTGAAAAGGAAGTGTGTGGGGCTGGAAGTGGGGATGGGCTGAGCAGTAGAAACAAGAGTTTTGTGGCTCTGCAGGGATGGAGTTGGGTGTTGCTGCTGCACGTTGCCAGACAGGGTGTGGAGCCCATAACCTTGGAAATTTAAGAAAAACTTGGATGCATAAAACTCTGAGCAACCCGACTGAACTTTCCAGCCTAAATTACTCAATGATTCTACGTTCTTTACAGAAACCAGAGTTGAACAGGCCAGCCTAGACCACTTTCCTCAGGGCACAGTCCATCTGAGTTTTTACTCTACAGAAAGGCTGCTTGCCACTTTAACTTAGTTGGATGAAATGAACCTAACTTAAACTTAATCCTTACTGTTTCATTTCTGGCAGTCTTTCTTTTCGATTTGCGTGACATGTATGTACCAGTGTATGCATTTCTTTCTTGAAGGGGATGTCAGCTTTCAAATCAGGATCTGCATTGTTATGAGGATTTAAAGATGGAATCAATTAACATCCTGATTTATGGTAGGTTAAAATTGTTCTTCTAAAGAAATACAGACTGAAGTCTACCTTTTAGTTGTTTCTATGTGCACAGGCAGTTTGTAAATGTATAATGTGATATTTTGTAATGAGAGGTACTTCAAGTTCTTGTTAAAAATTGTCTCATTTTGAATATTGGTAGTTATAAAAAAAAAAGATGTTTACAAATATTTTCTAATGCCCAGTCACATCAGAGGAAAAAGATCCATGTGTTGTTAGCATAATGGAAAAGAAATGCTATGAGAGTAGCAGAGATTTTCTACAGCATTCACTGCACTTTTTATACAACATTCTATATAAATGAATAGATCTAAAAATATTTATAGTAGGGAAGTGAACTAGATGACTTCTTGATGGCACTTCCTGTAAAATATTTCTGTGATTTTTTTTGTCAGGATATCCCTTTATTACAGACCTGAGCCCAGGGTTGAGAAGTCTTTCTGCATGAGATCACACATATTGAAATATGCTGAGGTCTCTTTAGTTAGATCATTGTATTTAGCTGGAAAAGAGTGAAAAAAAGAAGGCCTAACTGCAGAAATAAAGGTTTACATGATCTGGTAGTACAGCTGGACTGGTTTTGATGACAATGTTATGGGTGTTTTTTCCCCCCTCTTGTATTTTAAGTACACTTCCAGTAGAATGCCAAGGCTATTTATCCATTTCAGAAGGATCTCTCTTTTTCAACTTAAATCTCTATCTTAAAAGGATACAGAATTAAAATAGGTGTTATCAGATGTTAACATGTAACCTCGCTGTTTAAATTTAATAAATATAGCAAATTGGAGTCTTGCTTAACGAAAGAAGCAAAAACTGAACAAAGGGTTTTAGATTCAGCTGTAAAAAATAACTCTAAGTATCCACAGGTTTTTAAAGGCTTGAATTCCAGCACTACAGGAGTGTGAATGTTGCTGGGGACTGGATATAGTATTGTTCTAGTGATAAGCCTATTTGCTGCTTTTTGAAAAAGAATTTTCAGCTAAAATCATGGCTTCCAGATTTCCTACACGCCTTGCTTCCCTCAAATATTTTGGAGGCTCCCATCATATAAGCTGTAAAAGGGATAATTTGGCCCTGGGACCACATATGCAGCAGTTTCTTTGACACTTCAGACAGCTGGTAGTCTGAAAAGCACAATTTGAAAACACTTATGTGAGCAAATAATCATGTTCTCCACTTACTAAATTAATTTAACGAGCCACATTGTAAAATTATACTGCAAGCCATTCCTGATCCTTGAGATGAAACATGCTACTCTTCAAATAATGCTGTACAGTGAAATACTTATTCCTTGAAAGGAAAAAAAAATCACAGAAATATCTTAATTTAGCTGTGGTATCTGATCTTTCATATTTTTAACATATGGACCCAGTAAAAGTGATGATTGGGTAAATAGACATTCAGGCATATGCCTTTTAGACAAAAACTTTTAAAGTCTCATTTTCTTAATTTGAAGTGGGTGCTGGATAAAATGCATGAGGAAAGTCAGATTTTTTTGCCAACTACAGCATAGTGGAAATCTTCTTGCATAATGAAGTGTTAACTAAGTCATGCTTTTGGAGAATGATTTAAAGTGTGACTCCAGCACCAAGAGACTGTGAAAAAAGCAGGGCACCATGGTGTCTCAGTAATTTCAGCATAGGATATGCTGAATTTGCAAGAAAAAAAAGTGGGAATGTTTGGTTTGGGATTATTTTCCCCTCCTAATTTCCAGTTCCCCAAACTCCTCCTCTGGGATTTTTACATCTCGTGCATGATTAAGTGGAATAAATTATCATAAGGCTAAATTGCATGATTGACTATAGCTGAGTTGGCAGGAGAGGAGGGGAGACTTTAAGCTGCACCATGGGCAAATTTGGTGGGAAATAACGGATAAAGAAAATGCTCAACCACCTCACTAGGGCTCTTTTACAAAATAATACCTTACAGGAGAATCAGGGCTTTCAGAATAGCATAAAAATGAGCTAAAACAAGCTTGTATAAAAAAATGCATGATATCCGAGTTTCAGGAATTCTCACTACCAATTTTACGGTAAAGTCAATTTCAGATTGTTCTATCAAATATCAGGGAAAAAACCCAGGGAACTGAGAGGTACACAGATAAATAAAATGTTGGTAATCAATCCTTTGCTTAGGAAAAAAAAAATGGAAAAAATAAGAGAGAATACACAAAAATTCCCTAAAACAGATAAATCTGAACAATCAACTGAAGCATAACCTAAAAGAGCAGAGGATTATGGAGCGCAGGCACTATCTGTCCCCCCACCCTATTTAATCTGCAGAACTAAAAAAATTTAGAGGTAGCATAAAACATCTGGCCTGTATTCCCTACAGAGGCCACATTTAATTGTACTTACACTAAGAGACCATTATTTTTGCCTAAGCAGCTTTCTGCTCTTTCAACCAGAGTACTCTTAGGATTCTGGCTCTACCTGTGCCCTCCAAAGCAGCAGTAGAAGGAAATGGATGGAGATTCTGGGGGAGAAGGCAGGAGTGGAGTGGTCACTCCCAGGGAAGGGAGTAATACAAGGGGTGGTGAGAGGGGCTGGAAATGCACTGTGCTCCCTGTTATTCCAAATGCTGGGAAACGATCCATTCTAGCAGTAGTTTTTTCTCCATAATTTATGTGTTATGCCATGATGTTTTGCTACAGTGGGATCCAAACTATTCCAAGTATTTTTAATTAACGAGGACCCATAAAGGAAGAATTATATATCCATGCGAGAAAATAGGACAGCACGGAGGTTCTCATGTGGGCCAGGGCTCTAAAGAAAATGTTGCCAATAAGGCATAAGGCTGCCTGCGTCTGGACTTACAGCAGTGCTGTAAATACTTTGGGTGAGATAAATAATGTAAATTTGAAGCAAAATCAAAAGCAGAGCATTAAATAGGCTGTAGAAGTGCCATAGAAAAGTGTATTCTCACCAAAAATGAACACTGCATGACAAAGTCCTTGGACCCTGTTTTTTCCTGCCTAAATTACACCTGAGCTGTTGACTAATGTTACTCCCAATGAAATTCAGGTTTGACTAATCTATTCCTTAATATCTGCTTGTTGTAGGCAAAAATAAAGTGTTATACGTATCAAAACTAAATATTTTTTCCTAAATTACAGTATTTTAGGAGAAAGTTAACCGAAGTGAATTTGCCATGGAAGAGGGCCATCAGGATCTGGCTGTGCAGAGGTACAGAGCTGGCTTGGCTTTTTTGCTATGCAAGTTATTTCTGTAGATATACCCTGCCTGTAAGGTTTGCTAAACTGGAAGTGCAAAAACAGTTGTAGGAGTTATCTGAGAAGGGGAGAGGAGGATTTAAAACAAAGAGCTCATGTTTTACTTTGCTTGTAAGGTAAAAGCAAAGGAAAATTTGAGGATAGTGTGTATTATGTATGCTTTATGACAACTAAAATAAAAGGGAAGATACTCTTTTACATCTGGAAAGAGAAATTTTCTTGATTCAGATACTAAATAAAATTAAGATAATTCCTCCCTCAAACATGGAGTACATAAATAAGTTATACAAGAATACTGATTTTTTTGCACAGTATATTCATAAATATTAGATAAAAAGAAGAATCTCAATTACAGAAAGCAACAAAAGCTAGCGCAGTCTCTCGGGTTTTCCTTTTATTAAAATAAATTAGTAGTCTTGCTTGGATCCTTAAAAATAATTTCTATCCAGAAGTTAAACATGTTTAAATAAATGGACTGCATAGATCTTCCAAAGAAAGAAAGAAAGGCCCAACACTACTGTCAGATTTGTGGAGAAAGTTCCTTGTTTTTATTCTGGTAGATTAAAAAATATATTTTAAATAAAGTACGGTTTCTGGTGATTACTTGATAGTAATTTGTACGGCCAGTGTATAAAAAAAAATTGGTTTCTAGAAAAGAGTCTCTTTTGGTAGGAACTGAAACTTTTCACTGGTGGTTTAAAAAAAAAAAGATACCATGAGGTTACATTTCTTAGGAACATTTAAAAATATCTTTGACACATGTAGCAATAAGAAAGTGTTCAAAGCTTGATCATTTAAAGAGAATTAATAGAAATTCATTTTGTTCAGACTGGAAACCTGAAAGGACAAGTCTGAACAAGACTTTCATGCCCCCTTTTTTAAAAAGAACAAATAGTCATACCCTGAAGTGTTGATTGAGCCGTGTGCTCTTGGTTCTCCTTGGCTTTAAAGGTGCCCTTCTCTTAGTCTGCAGGGTGTGATAAGGGAAGTGACTTCTCCTTTCTTAAACCTGTATAGAGATCCTTGGGACTGATTTGATTTTATCTGATTTAATTTGATTTAGGGAAGCTGAGAACAGGAAAGTGTCTGGTGCTTCCATCGTCCTTATCTCGCATCATGATTATTAGTAAAGGGCACTATGGAACCTCTTCATGTTGAGGAAACTGTTTGCAAAGGCCAGTAATTTTGAGTGGTACAGACAAGATCTCAAAACAGTTAAGCAGTTTCATGGAAACGAACAAAGCTAGAGGGGAAGGCAGATTTTGCTTCCTCTATGTTTCCAAAGATTTACAGGGAGCTACATGAAACACTCTGGCTTCTGAAGCAGGAAATAATGCTTATTCCTAGGCGGGGGTTACAACCCTTCATAAGGAGACAAACAGTTCCTTTTCCCACAAGGCCTTTCAGCTAGAAATAGAAATGAAATAGACCTTAGTAATTAAAGTGAGAACTTCTTTAGACCTTAGTTATTATCTTTACACATATCTTTTAAACCCAGTTCTAGTGCAGATGAACTTGTATTTCACAACCAGTTCCGCCCATAGGAAATTATTTTGTCTGACAGGGTGGATATAAAAACCACATTTCACAGCTTACCTTCACTTCTGCCCCCTGCAAGTCAGCAGACATCTCCCTCATGGGCCAGTCTGGCAGGACAGTGGACAGGAACACCTCTGCTTCTTACAGTCTCTGGTGAACCCAACTCTTTTTAGAGAAGTATGCCAAAGCCTAATGAACCTTCCCCTTTGCTCAGCACTGCTGATGCCACACCTGGAGAACTGTGAATGCCCAGGTGGTCAAGAAGGCCAGAGGCATCCTGGCCTGGTTCAGCAATAGTGTGGCCAGCAGGACCGGGGCAGGGATCACACCCCCATACTTGGCACTGCTGAGGCCACCCCAAATGCTGTGTTTGGTTCCAGGCCTCCACTACAAGAAGGACCTCGAGGTGCTGGAGCAAATCTAGAGAAGGGAAACGGAGCTTGGGATGGGTCTGGAGCAGAATTCTGGTAAAGGAGATGAGGGTGTTTAGTCTGGAGAAGAGGAGGCTCGGGGGAGCCATTCTCGCTCTCGAAAACTACCTGAGAGGAGATTGTAGCCAGATAGGGGTTGGTCTCTTCTCCCAGGTTATAAGTGACAGGACGGGACAAGAGGAAGCAGCCTCAAGCTGAGCCAGGGGAGGTTGAGATTGGATAATCAGGAAAAATGTGTACACTGAAAGGGTTGACAAGCTGTGGAACAGGCTGCATGGAGAAGTGGTGGGGCCACCATCCCTGGAGGCATTCATAACCCATATTTAACCTATTTGCTTTCGTAGTTTAGATGTGGCACTGGGGGACACGGTCTAGTGGTGGGCTCGGCGGTGCTGGGTTAGCGGTTGGACTCGATGATCTCAGCCCCTAGAGGTCCTTTCCAAGCTGCAGGATTCTGTGAGACCCCGCACAAGGGCCGGGAGCAGGCTCAGGCCCAGGTCCGTGCTGCAGTGCCCCGCTTGTGCCACCAGGCGGCGGCAGCGAGGGTGGCGCTGCCTCTCCCCCTCGGTGCGGGCGCTGCTGCGGNCAGCGAGCGCTCGGCGGGCGGCGCTGGGCGGGAGCGGCACCGCCGCGGCCGCGCCGCGCTCCCAGCCCCGACCGCCTCCTGGTGATCCACAGCCTCTGGATCGCCCTGCGCTCGCCGGATCCTGCTGGTCCGCAGCCTCTGGACTGCTCTGCACTCATCCCGCTGGGAGAACCGCGCTATTGCAGAGAACTGACGCGGGGAGCTCGCGCCAGCTCCCCAGTGCGGGGCGTTAAATCGCAGCTGACGCTGTTTCATCGTCTCCTCCGGGCAGGAAAAACTCTCAAGGCCCAAAGAGGAGGGGAAAGGAATTAAGTACCTTGAGGCACAGGTTTCACAGTGGTCACATGGCTAAAGCACACTACAGGTACTTTTGCTGGATAGCATTGAGGGAAATAAATACGAGCGCGTACATCCTGGTCTCTGAGGTGGAAAGATGCTGCTTTTGTCCCACGTTAACAAGCTACCACAAAAGTTTGCTCTGAGGCACTGGGGAAACCCTGCAGGAAAACACCCTCCAAGCTATTCCATTCCTTCAGCAAGGCAGACCAAGTCCTGAAGTACTGAAGGCAATTCTTACCTGGCAATCACTCTGAGATACTTAAATCAACTTACTGTTACCGTCTTGGTCCCTTTCCCAGTTAAGGAGTTGAAAAATTCCCATTTCTGCTAGAACTTTTTCCCTTTGCACAAATGGAGAGCCGATGTACAGGTTTTTCCACGGCAGAGTTTGCTGAGTGGGATATCCTGGGAACCCAGATACCTGAACTACTCCTGCCTGCAGGCGCCACCCTGCGTGTTTCCCTCAAACTGAAGCAGGGAATTTAAAATGTGTTTTCCAACTGTTGGCTCCTGTGACAATGTGCAGACAATCCCTATGAGAGCTGCTGATTGGGAAAACCACAGCCCTGGCCAGACACAGGACACAACAGCCAAGATCTCATCTGTCACCCACAGGCTGCAGAGTCTCAGCAGGACTTGGCTGGTACTTGTGCTTTGTGCTCTTCTTCTTCATGGAGCTGGCACTCACAGAGTCTTTTCAATGAAAGGGAAATACTCTCTAATACGAATCAGAGCAGTAGGAATTGCAATGCTTCTTCTTTGACTGGCACGAGGGTAATGTTTCGTGATTTATTTCTGTCCCAGAATCCAAGGTTATATTTAGTGTGCCCTTTGGATGCTCGCTGGGGACAAGGGAGGCAGATGGGCAGACACAGGTCTCAGAAGAACTGCTGATTTCAGAGCTGGTCCTGATGATGAGCAGCAAGACACAAAAGTAATTTTGTCAGTGAGCAATGCATTTACAAATATATTACATTTCCAGTGGATCTGGTGATGACTGCTCTGCCCAGACACGGACACAAGGGAGTAGATCTGTGGGGGCACAGATTGTTGCCCATGCAATGATTTGGGGAAAGAGCATTAGAATACCTTTGCAGCTCACCTGCCATCTCACCCCCAGCTTTTGCTGCTGCCCAAGACGTGTTATGAGCATTTTGGAAGGAAGGCACATGATGAAAAGCCAGTGTGGTACTGCATTTGTAATTCTGTGTAATGGTTTAACCCCAGCCAGAACTTCAGTCTCACAAAGCCACTCGCTCGCTCCTCTTCCATGGTTAAAGGGGGAAAGAATCGAGAGTAAGAGTGAGAAAACTCATGGGTTGAGATAAAGACAGTTTAATAGGTAAAGCAAAAGCTCCACACACAAGCAAAGGAAAACTAGGAATTCAGTCACTGCTTCCCATGGGCAGGTGTTCAGCCACCTCCAGGAGAGCAGGTGACTTGGGAAGACAAATGCCATCACCCTGAATGTCCCTCCCTTCCTCCTTTTTCCCTCACCTATGCATGCTGAGCATGACTCCATATGTTATGGGGTATCCCTCAGGTCAGTTGGAATTGCCTGTCCCACCAGTGTCCCCTCCCAGCTCCTTGTGCACCCCCAGCCCCCTCACTGCTGAGGTGGGATGAGGCAGAAAAGGCCTTGGCTCTGTGTAAACCCTGCTCAGCAGTAACAAAAACATCCCTGTGTTATCAACACTATTTCCAGCACAAATCCAAAACACAGCCCATGCCAGCTACTGTGAAGTAAAATAACTCTACCCCAGCCAAAACCAGCACAGCCTGGTTCTATGAGAGGCCCCAGTTATTAAAAAGAAGGTACAAGGAGGTCCCCTAACCACAACGTCCTAACCAGTCCTTTTCCTTTAGCACCCAAGAGAGACACAATCAAAAGGCCACATCTTTACCCAGCAAGGCTGCAAATAAAAGCAAATGGGTTTTATTTATTTACCTCAAAATCCCCATAGCAGTATACTCATTCCAGATAAACACCTGCACAGCATTATAGACAGGTTTTCTTGGTGTCAGGCAATTAAACCTTTATCAAGGTATAAATTGAAACACCAGGTTATAAATCATTGTCATCAAACATTGCTGGAGAAGCATTATGTTTCCCTGATTCTTTTCTACAGCTGACTAACCATATCTTTCTAGAATATGGTCTTTTATATTTGTCAGAGAGTAATCCAGAACTTGAATTCAGGTATATGGATGAGTCTTAAAATATTGGAAATAACATTGTGAACATTTGTTAAAGCTGCTTGTGCCTTCGTTCGTTGGCTGTTATATCCACTTGAACCCGTGTCATGTTATTATGGAGAAGTATGCACAGACATACAGCTGTCAAATGTGTCACAGCTAACTGTGTTGGACTCCAAAGAGCCTGAGGGTCTGTCCTGTCAGCTGAATTGTCCACCTGTAACTGATACCCACCTCCCCCATTTATACATGTTGGGAAGCTGCCCAACAAGGAGCTGGGCCATCTGCCAGCTCGCTGATTTCTGACTGTCATAGGCTGAGGTCTGTGAAATTTGACTTTGCTGTGCTACACAATTACTTAAGTGCATTAGCTGCCCTACGAGGCAAACAAATCAAATTTGCTGCTGCTGCTGTTGTACACCGTGTTGTGCCAGGCACTGTACCTTTTCTTTATTCCAGCCTTACAGCATCAAAGCTTTCATTGAAAGAAGATGTGAAATGGAAGGTTACGAACTGTCTGCATCGAGTGACATTTTACTGTGCAGGTCATGCTGGACGGAGGGATGTCTTGCGGAACAGCTGGGCCTCCTCCTCAGCTGCCCAGAGTCTGCTTATGGACACTGCGTGTGGAAAGGATCCTCCACTCCAGCTCTGCAGCTTGGGCCCAGATGTAAAGCAGCATTTTGGAAGAGATGCACTCTAGCATCTCATTGGCTGTTCACACTGTGATTTAGGGTTAACAGCTGTTAAGACAGAAGCAGCACGTACACGTTTTTGTTTGTCGCAAGGGTGTTTAAAAACAGACCTTGTAAATCCTCAAACAACAGTGGTGCTGGCAACACACTGTGCTCTGTGCAAGGGAGAGCTCTGGCCAACCATAGCTGGAGCATGATGATCACAGAGAGGAAGGGAATGGGGCCAGAGATTCAATAAAAGTTAGATGTGCTCTCGTGAAGCATTTGGCTGGTTCTGTGCTACAGGAAAATCTTTTCCTCTTTGTGGCACCAAGCATAAAACATGTTTTTGCTTATTTCAATACACGGATCAAGCCACATTGGAAAAACAGTCATTTCACAGTGGTGTAGAAAAAGATGAGAACTTAAATACAGGCTGGGAGCAACCTGAAACTCCAGATGAGAGAGAGGGAACATAATCATGCACAGATGCAACTGTGCAAAATGACTCACCTGAAAGGCAAAAGGCTGAACAGCTCACAAGAGTCTCCAGGAGCAGAGACTGAAGGCACATGGAGTTAGGACCTGTGAGAACCTGTGAGGGAACACTTCTGTTTACTGAGGTTTTCCCATCTGATGTGATAACCTTATGTGTTTTCATTCAGGACCACAGCTGGGCCAGGCTTGCCCGGGCTCAGAATACAGTAGGTGACAGACTGAATCAGGATGTGCCTACCTGCTCAGAATTATCATTCCCTTAGCTACGTGCAAAAAACAGGTAGGTTCTGCCACCTCCTGTCACAGTAAAGCCAAGACTTAAGGCCATTCTTCATTTTTGTTTTCATCGATACTTACTATCATTTCTTTCAAAACAATTCTTTTCAAAACAGGCTTCTGAATTACCCTCCACCTGGTCTTGAAAACATTTAAATAACATTCCTAAATATCATCCTAGGTAGTTAATCCTGCTCAGGTGTAAGTGGAGTAAGCACAGTGAGACATTTAACAGTGTAACCATCACACCTCCACCCTGTGAGCAAAGCTGAATGCAAATATTACTTCTTTCCTCTCCCTGTATTGAGTTGTCCTGAGACCTAAGCAGGCTTCTCCTTCCGATGCTGACTATACAATTTGTGTCATTCAATCAGCACAAATGTTGAGTTTTGAAATAATCAGAAACAGAAGAAGATGACAGCAGCAGATATCCTGCAAGTGCAGAATCACAGCACCCCTGACTCCCACTGCCTGTAATGGGCCTGTACAGAAGGTAGATGGCAAAGAAGCACAGGTCACACACAGAACATGTTTCTACATGACACTGTCATGCAAAAACCAAAGATTACACACAGCTGAAGCTTCCATTCAATGCTGGACATGATTTTGAATGCATCCATCTTCCTGTGGACCCAGTGCAGTCCATGCTAAGTCAACATGAGGATCCCCCAAAATTTCTGTATGCTTTGGGTCACGACCTGAAAGTTCCCAGGCTCACTTGTAAACACAAGATTTCATGAAATTGTTTGTATTTCAAAATGATGCTTCAGGATTTCTTTTTGAATGTGGGCCTTGTTTCTTTTGGTTTTATACAAACATGTAATTTAGTTTGAATATTGCTTTGGTTTTGGTCTTACAGAAGTGGCATGGATTTACAACACTGAATGCTAATAATCCTATTCTTATTTGCTCTTAGGATGAAGTAGTAACCCTTTCCATGACAGCAGGCATTGGCTGGATTAACAACTGGTAAGAAAAGATGAGTACACCAGCAACAGGAAATAAAACTGCTAGTAAGTACAATAATGCCACAGACTTGGTCACACATGAGCTGTCTTCTGCATGATTTCTACTTCGAGGAATTTCTGCTGATTTCTGCCTTCAAATTTCTGCCTGCATTCTTCATGAATACAAAGTAGCAACTGCTTTCAAAAAGCAGTCTCTTTTTCTGTGTCAGTTCTAGAAAAGCCTTTCTCTTGAGAGTTCCAGAAAGAAAGGCATGGCCAAGCAAGAAGCTACTCCTACACATCAGCCTTACCTAAAGAAACACAAGTATCAGAATCTCTTAAAGGATGTTTGTCAGCAATTACCTCACTTCACCACCCCTATTTCCCAAGTCTGCCCCCAGAGACCCCAGCGCTGCTGGGGCATCCGATGAGGCTCCCTCAGGGCTGATGACAAACACCAGGCAAGTGCCCTCCATTAGGATCACTGTTTAATACATTTCCCCTGAGCAGCGTTTGTTTTCTTGAAGATGCTCAGCTCAGTTCTGCTAAAGCTGCCTTAAATCCCAGATGTCCATGGCAAATAAGAAAGTCAATCCAAATCAGAACAAATACATAACTGGAAAGCTTTGGAGGAGAGCAGGAGAGGTTCTTCTTTATGTTAATGACACCTCCAGGATTCTCCATGATTAATGGCTTTACATTCCTATTGATCATAAATACTGAACATGGGGTTGAAAGATAAATTATGTGATGCCCCAGACACTTGAGATATAAGACAAAAAAAAGAAAAAGAATGCAGACCGTGCTCAGCTAAGACCTGTGCTTGCTATCTCTTTTAGAGGGGAACCACAAGTCACAAGCATTGTCTTGCGGTGGGGGGTGAAGCATAGATGAATGAGAAATAAACCCCCCATTCCTCGGGGCTGCTGGATAGCGCAGCCAATGTGAGCACGGCCAGCTCCTCCACCCCTCGGGATGCCTATGCCAGCTCACCACCGAGAGGTGTGTCCTTGCTTGTCTGGAAGAAAGCCTGGCAGGCAGCGAGCTTCCCTCTGAGCTCCAGGGCAGCTGGACAGTGAGGAATTGCGCATGATCTGGCAGTGTTGGAACCAAGTGCCTTTAATATTGCCAGGCTGATCTGAATCCAGCAGGATACTTAATAATAGCATGCGTCGATCTCTAGAGAAGAGTGGTTGCCAAGGAAACCACTTAAAAGCCTGCTCTAAAATATTAGCTACATATTCAAAATCCGCAATCATTTCCTGCTGTCAAATTACAACAGCTCTTCAAGGATCATTGGGAATATTCTTTAATCATTAAGGGAGAAACAGCCATGTGGTTCTTCTCAGCAGGCAGATGACTGAATTCTGATATGGAATATCATCTTTGTAAAACCGAAGCTATGTCGCTGAAACAAAATCAGCTGTGCTACTGTGCAGCTATCCAAAAAATCAGATCTTTCAACTGCATATTCCTAATACAAAGTTGTCATGTATGGCATCCTCATATTTTGAAGTATCACAACTTCTAACATATGATACTTCCTAATAGAATCATACAATCATTTAGGTTGGAAAAGTTCAAAGAAAAATTCAATTTACACAGCTAACGTGCTGTAATTGGAGAATACCAAAGGCACAATGTGAAGGGTTAGGAACATTCTGTTCTAGCTCACTTTTCCCTGCATTTAAGAAGATATATTCTTCACTAGGGGCACAAAAAGGTCAGCCAAATCTCTTTTTTCTGTTTCCAAATAAACTGCTTGAATGCTCAAGAGCCATTTAAAGTGTCAGGATAAACAATTCAACCATTTACTTTCAGAAAACACAGTATATTGGGTTGGTTAACTTTCTCGTAGCAGCCCTCAGTGCTGTGGTTTGTATTTGCAGCTCGAGTGATGTTGAAAACGCAGCAGTGGTTTGGCTGCTGCTGAGCAGTGCTGGCACTGCTTGCTGAGGAGGCGGAGTGACAGTGGCTTCACTTGGCGGCTGCTCAAGGTCAACACACCGCATCTGGGATCACCAAGGAATGAAAGCTGACTTTGGTTTTAATGACTACAGCCAATCCCCTAGGCACGCTCTTGATATGACCTTCCCAGCACAGTGTTTAGATACAGGAGTTTATTTTCCATCTTCAGCAGGACAGAAACAAGCCATGCCATCTGAATTGAGAGGAATCCTGTGGGAACAGATGTACATCTGACTCCTGCCTTCCCTACGAGTAAGAACTGGTTCAGAGCCCACAGTTTGATCTGGGCAGTCCTGGGAAGGTGTTTAAGTTACACCACAGCCCTCCTGTTTCAGAATGCCTTCTGTCTCTGTGTAAGTCATGAGTCCCAAATGAGATAGAAACTTATTGAGAAAAAAGATTACCATGTCTCAAAGTCTGAGCACAGAAGGGCTGTCACATCACCCATTAAAGTATAGAACATGAGTTTGAGAATTAGGTGTTGCACATCATTTGAGCAGTGTCAAAACCAATATGGTTTCACATTTTTATTTTTTGTTTCTAAACAGAAAACCTATTAGCTTGCTTAGCCATGTTTCAGTGTTAACACTGTGATTATTTATGCAAGGGCAATACCTGGCAAGAGTGCCAAAAAGCACATTTCCCTGAAAGAAGAAAGTGCTTTTCACCCACACCCTGAGGACTGCGTGCAGCCCTTGTCAGCAAGGAGAATCATGGCTGCTCCACCAGGGCTGAGGATAAAGGGGATGGTGAGGCAGGCAGGGACCTCACTGGCAGCTCCATGGCACACTCTCTCAAGGAGAGCCAGGCCAGCTGGGGACAGCAACAGGGGGCAGCTGCAGTCCAAGGACCACCAAGCCTGACCATAGAGACAAGCCAGGTTCGAGGTCAAGACAGATCCATCAGCCAGGGAAGCACAGGATCAGTGAGATACAAGGCCAGGCATGGGCATACCCACAGCATAGCTCAGGCAAGGGCCTGAACTTAAATTTGGCTCCTGATCCAAGGAAAAGAGATCCCCAATATGTTTCCTGCAGCTCTTTTCCCATCACCAGTGTATACACTGAGAGCTGGACTATCCAGAACTGTCCACAAACATAGGCAGCCAAATGGCCATGACAGGAGTGGCTTTTCCCACAGTAGCTCACCTGGTTTTGAAGGGCTGCCTTTGAAAAGTGCTGTGAGAAATTACAGCTGTTGCCAGTTATTTGAAAGTTGGTGATAAAATAGCGGCCACTTCCTTTCACCATGGTCACAGGATGTTTTCTGGTCTCTTCTGACCTGCTAGCAGACCTAGATTGTACAGACAGATAATTAGTCAGGAGCATACCATAAGGAAAAATTCTTCATTTCTGAGGATAGCAAGCATGATGTAAAAGTAAATTCTCCCACCTTTAATGTCATGTGCTGATGAGAAGAGCACAGGGTTCAGAATCAGCTTGCCCTGCATTTATAGCTTGGTCTGAGATCTGATACATGGAGATTACAATGGGCATTTCTTTTCCCCATCCCAGCTGCTGTGTGTTCAGTTACAATGCTGGGCAGGACAGCAAATGGACAACCAACCTGCCCCTGCCCCCAGGAGCTTGGTTTGTTTTCCAGTCACACAAGACAGTCTCGGATTAAGTGCTTAGAATCTGAAGATGGAAGCACGCAGGAAAGAAAGATGAGTGAAAAAGGGAAGAAGCAGCAGGAGAGAAATAATCACAGAAAAATATGTGCAAATCATGAATGAAAAGGAGAACAAAATAAAGTAGAACAGGCAGCAGTGGAGGGAAAGGTCAGGAACATGATGAAGCAGCAAAAGCAGAGGCAGTAAGACAGAAGAGAGAAAGAGAGAACCTTGCAGGAGCAGAAATTCCTTGTTAGGAGAGCTGGAATCCAGAAAACTTATCCTTTAGGGGAAAAAAACTTGTGAGGGGAAAGTCCAAATTAACCGTCTGCAGTCAAAACCAAATATCGCATAGTACAAGCTCCTGCCTTTCCTGTTCCTGAATTCTTTTGCCTCCTGTCCTCCAAGTGCTGTCAGAGGCCTCTCAAAGTACAAAATGCTGCACTGCAGCCCATCCTGCCTGTCCTGTGCCCTGACCTGTTCCTCTGCGTGTTCTTGCCGTTGTGCCCTGGCCTTGTCTTCAAGCTGCTGCCTTCTCACGAAGCTATTCTTACGCTCACTGCCTCATTTTTTCCTGCTGCCTCTCCAGGTGCCCCCCAGTTGCCTTCCAAAGCCTTGTAAAGATAAGAGCAGTTCTACTGCACATAAGGGCTCAACAAGAAACATTTATCATTTCCATGCTGGCCTTTCACTGCCAACTCTATGGGGCAGAAATTGTCTCCCAGCACTTGTGCCTCCATGTCATGTAGGACCCTGACACTTCTGGGAAGACCCCACTGGTGCTGCTCTGTAAATAGCAATACCTATTTTGCAGGTAATATGCTGGTTTTGTTCTCAGTAATTCACTGTGTTAGCTTGGATACACTCCTGTATGAATCCTTCGTGCTCAGGAGAACCGCTGCTCTCTGCCCAATGCCAGGAGAGTCGGCAGGAGAGCATTGTTTTTCCTGTCTCAGTGAGGACAAACGGGAACCAGAGAACAACCTGCAGTGACAGATTACACTGTTGCTATCCCCAGAAGACTCACAGGACCAAATGTCATTCTAAATGCTGAGTGGGACACCACACATCTGGAAACCAGAACAATCTGGTAGGTGCTGCCATGCTCACCTAACCTGTTCTTCTACAAGTAAAACTGTACTTTGAGAGCTCCGAGAGGTTTTATTGCTACTTTTCTGGCCAGAAGTAGCTGGGTTTTGCAGCAACAAAAAACCTCACTCCAACAAAACAAAAGCTTCCTCACCTCACAAATATCTAGGATAAATTTGACAGTGACCTCCTCAAGCTCCTATGGAAATTGTGTTTGCTCTCATTTTTCTCTCAGGTGTCTGTTTTTGAGTACTCTGATCTCTGGCAGACAGCACGAGGTGGAATGGACAGTGTATTTCAAAGGCTTTTGTAATCAGAGCCATCTGATTTGCAAAATTGTATCAAAGGTCATTGACTGGCAGTAGCACACCGGGGAGCAAATGATCCCTTTAAACTCCTGACTGGACATGGGTCACGTCAAGAGGCAGCAGGGCTTTTCTCATGGAAACAGCTGCCTCTGAGCAGCGCACACAGCCGTGCTTTAAATCTTTAGGATCGTTGTTCCATGAGGGCATCACTGCTGCTTCCAGAGGCCTCTTGGGCAGCCCGTGGGCAGCAGCTGCAGGCCCAGCCTGGCTGCCCTGGCCCTCGGGCTTCCACCTGCCGAATCCAGGCCTGGAAGGAGGCTGTAGCCCGGTGGGGGTCGGGCTCTCCTCCCGTTAACCAGCGACAGGACGAGAGGATGCAGCCTGAAGCTGCGCCAGGCGAGGGTTGGGCTGGACCTGTGCAGGGCCAGGAGTTGGGCTCGACGACCCTTGTGGGTCCCTTCCAACTCCGTAAATTCCGTGATTCTGTGAAATTAGGGGGAAATTCTCCGCAGAAAGGGTGATTAGACATTGGAATGGGCTGCCAAGGGAGGTGGTGGAGTCACCCTCGCTGGATGTGTTTAAGGAAAAGACTGGACGTGGTTGGACACGATGATCTCTGCGGTCTTTTCCAGCCTAAGTTATTCTGTGATTCCGTGAAACCGGGAGCTGTGCAGGATCCCCCCGCCCACAGCCATTGCCGTCTCCCCGTTCCTGGCCCAGCCCCAGGCCCGTGTGAGGGGCCGGGCGGGTCCGGCGGGCGCGGCGGGGGCGGAGGGGGAGGCTCGGCCGGCGCGGCGGGGGCGGAGGGGGAGGCTCGGCCGGCG
>VZTF01001115.1:1642091-1705569 GCA_013397755.1 Cnemophilus loriae
GCTGGGGCGCTGCCGCCGCCGGGCCCGGGCGCGGGAGGAGGTAAGGGCCGCCTGCCCGGGGCATGGGCCGGGGGGCGAGGGAGGGCGGGGGGCTGCACTCGGAAACGTCCCCTTCTGCTTGCCCCTTCCGCTGGCTCCGCTCTCCTGGGGCAGGAAGGGCCGCGGCAGGGCGGCCGCTGCCCCCCGGGGCTGGGAATGTCAGGGAGCGGGGCTGGCACATCAGGGAGCGGGGCTGGGCGCGGCCGGCGTTCCGCAGGGGCTGCCGCCGAACGCCGCAGCTTGGATATGCACGGAATAAACGCGGCCTGTGCTAATTCGTGGTGAGTAAACTGCAGCAGAGACGTCTTTGAATTGCTGCTGTTCGTGTGCAGTTCGCTGTTCAGGCAGGGAGGCGAGACCAGATTGTCACGG
Source organism: Cnemophilus loriae (assembly GCA_013397755.1). Lineage (NCBI taxonomy): Eukaryota > Metazoa > Chordata > Aves > Passeriformes > Corvidae > Cnemophilus > Cnemophilus loriae. Next base: position 1,642,503 of record VZTF01001115.1, read on the forward strand.
ATTTAAAAAAAAAAAACCAAAAAACAACAGCGCACCTGTTTTAAGACGAGCTTAACACCCAGAACCGTACGGTCCTGCCCACATCCGTGGGGTTTGGAAGGCATGCGAGGCAAGTGCACTTGGATTTGTACATTCCTTTTTACATACGTCGGATCCCCTGGGGCAGTAGGCATGCCTTCGCTTTCTTCTGGGTTTCCTTTTCTTATCCTTTTCTTCTGGCAACCTGGAAAATTTCCATCTGCCGAACAGCAGCCAGCCTGTAAAACTACAGTTTTAATCACTCACCTCATCCCGCTTTAAGCGCTGTGTTTCCCTGCCTGTCTGTATTGTTTCTCTCCAGGTAAATGTGTACAGATGAACAGGATCAGATGGAGCATCTCAAAGCAGATTTCCATCTAGAGATGTGCATCTTGGACTTTGTCCCTAACCCCAGTGCCCCACTTTTCAATACCTCGGTCTTGTTTTGCCCAGATGGGTCTGCCCAGTGTTTGCAGACGTATCAGCCGGGAAAGCACAGACTGTTTTGTGTCCAGAGCTGTTTACATAACAAACTAAAGAGCACGTTCCTACTCCTGACTTGCAGAGACACTTGGAAGGCAAAACTGTTCTCACTGTCTTTACTTGCCTGGTGAGAGCTGAATTTGATAGGGAACATATTCATTAATTAGCTTGTGAGTTTGGATTGATCCTCCGATTCGTGCTGCAGTTACTGTGGAGTCTAAATATAGCGAGCCTTTCATGTTCTCTTCTCAAGCTGACAGAAGTGGAAGCGAGCGTGGGTTTTGCTAATTGGCAGGCTTTCAGTTTGGTCCTGCTGTGTTTCACAGAAGGAAGTTAATGTGCTGTTGTTACCAGTCAAGGATAGCAGGAAAGAAAAAGCAGCTCCAGGAAGTAAACCAGGTTTTAGATACCTGTAAGTACACTAAAATAAGGGTATGATATTGCCATCGCTCTGCAGTAAAATGAAAAGTCTTAGAATTTCAAGTAGTTCTGTATTCAGCTGGTGCAACAACAGGGATTTCCAGAACATTCAGCCTTTAATCAAGTCAACAGTTAACCTCTAAGTGCTAAGTAAAGAAACCTTTCCTCTTTCCATGCAACCTAAGAATTGCATGAAAGGTAAACCCACAGCATCTAAAGCAACATGCTTTGAGCTGGGAACAACACATTAGTTGAAGGCCTCCCAAAAGCTCTGTCAGTGCCATTTTCTGCTAAAGCAAACCCTTACTGAGTTACCTTTGATTGCATGTTTTTTGCAAGTACATAGATTTTTATCTAGCAATTTTAAAACATAGTTTTAATAAATATTTCAGATCTAGAGTTGCAGTTGTGATTGGCTTGGGCAAAGTACAACAGCAAGGCACTCCAGCCCAGAATTAAAGTGTCTCTGGGGTACAAGTGCTGCTCTTTGCTGCTCGATTACATCAGACTACCCTGCTGTCATTTTTTTTTTTGTTTGTTTCTTTTTCCATTCACCATAAGCCTGGGTATTTTTAGATCCTTTGTTATGTCATATAATACTTTTTACTCACAATTTTGCCCTCAACAAACTTTGAGCAATTAAGTCAGAAATCCCTCACTGGTCTTATATCTTTAGTGTGGTTAGTTACAGTGATCTGTGTGGTCCAGTTCCAATTAGTCTGGTGCAACAACATGTAATTATTACAAACTGCATCCCAGCCTGTTTGACTTGGATCAAGTTGGGTGTTACTCTGCAAAAGGTCAAATAATCCAATCTTTCTAAATTTTTCATCATGCTAGGTGAGTCATCATTAGCGAATGTTTGCCTGTGCTGAGCCAAGTGGTGTGTTTGAATTTATCTGGACTGGAAAAGAGATCTGAGAAGCCAGTAGAAGGTCTTGCTTGCCTTTGTTAGCCCGTTTCAGGGTTAGGTGGCAGAGAACTTCAGGCCAGACAGAGCAGCAGATAGCTACATGGGGTTTTTTGAGGGGGAAGTTTGTGTGTGCAGTTGTGGATGTCCATGGATGCACTCTTAGTAGTCATTCTTAGCATTAAAAAAAATCACAATTAACTTCACAGCTCTGTGTTTAAAAGTATTGTTCAAGGCCTCCATAAATGTGACAGAACCAAATATCATATGCAGATAAAAAATTTAAAATCTAAGCAAATATGTTTTTCCTCCCTTTCCCCCTGGGAGTCACGGTGCAGATATCTCAGCTGGTGTTTGAAGAGCATGCGTGATAAGCTCGTTTTCACAACCTTATCTCATATTTTCACATATTCATATTTTAGCATTAGCATCACTCTCATTTGCTCCATCTCAACCTCTTCAACCTTTGAAAACTCGGGATGTCACTCTGCAGGGGGCCAGCAGAAATGCCTCCCTTGCTCTGTGTGCAGAGCTGGGGTGGATGTGGGCTGCTGCTGTGTGTGGGATAGTTTCCCGGTGAGTCACTCAGATCCCTCTGCAGTCCCTTCCAGGGAGTGCTGTGCTCCGCCTGATTAGCGGGCTCTCAGGGTGACATTGTTTCCTGAATGATGCAACTGAAAATTCCCTTTCCTGTGCTTCTCGTTTCCTGATCGGTTTTCCCTTTGTTCTCCAAGACATTCCAGCAGCTGCACATCTTTCGCTCCCGGTCTTTTTTTCCTGCGGATCTCTGCGAAGACAAGTTATGTCCACAGCTACTTTAATTAATTTGGTACGGAATGGAGGGTTCCAAGTAAGAAGGAGAGCCGTGCTCACGTCCCGCCTCCTGCAAGACGAGAAGCGCCCCACAGGCGCCTGCTCCATCTCCACCTGCGAGCGCCATGCCTCCCGCTTCGACCCCGAAGGGAGCGGGCGGCCGACCACGTGGGACACCTTCGGCATCTGGGACAATCGCATCGATGAACCCATTCTGCTCCCACCCAGCATCAAGTACGGGAAGCCGATCCCAAAAGTGAGCCTGAGCAACGTGGGCTGCGCCAGCCACATCGGGAAGCGAAAGGAAAACGAGGACCGGTTCGATTACGCTCAGCTGACAGAAGATATCCTGTACTTCGCAGTGTACGATGGGCACGGCGGGGCAGCAGCTGCGGACTTCTGTGATAAGTACATGGAAAAATATATTAAGTAAGTGCTCATCGAGGCAATGTGTGTCAAATAAATTACAGCCGAGATTCCTTTCTTGGGGAATTGTAGCCTGGGTTGTACATTGTAGCTAATCCTCCCAGGTTATGTAGCCGCCTCTCCTTATGGGACAGCAGGAGCACTGGATGGAACAGACATGCTATGAATTACCAACTCTGTGTGGTGCCTTCCCCACTGGGCAAGCCCACAAACAGGAGCCCTCTGCCCAGGAAAGGTCTTGGAACACGGGGAGAGTGCAGACTGGCTGTTTTCACACAGGGTCGCTGTGATCGCTGACATATGGTTTGCTTACACTCTTCTGTATCTATCACATCCCTGGGTGCTGGGTAAGGAACTTACATACTTGCAAAATTACAGGATTATGCTTTCAGTGCACATAGTTAGTAAAATCACATTACCTTTGCACTCAAGTCCAGCATCATTCAGTGGATGCAGGGAGGAGATAAGACTGCAAAACAGGTTGATCAGGATGTATATTTCTTAGAAAGAAGTGTAATTTCTTTGTTTGCTTGCTTGTTTCCAGAGAATTTCTTGCTGAGGAGGAGAACTTGGAAAATGTTTTGAGCAAAGCTTTTCTAGAAATAAACAAAGCATATGAAAGGCATGCCAATCTCTCTGCTGACGGTAGGTGAAGAAATATTCTACTCGTATAGGTGTGGAGAATAAAGTTTGTCTTATTTGCTCAGTAGTTTTGCAGTAAAATGTCCAGAAAAGTGCTTGAAACAATTTTACTTAACACAGGCTTTTGCTCTGGTCACTTACTGCCAATGAAACAACTATGCTTTACCTCCTAAAAATGAAATAACTACTGGAAGTGTCAGTCAAATTTACTGGAGGAGTTATGAGTATGAATGTTAGCATAATCATCAATGAATTTCTCTTAATGTGATTCTGAAAAGGATAGTGTTTGTCAAGGTAGCAAAGAGTGATTTAGATTTGCAAGGACCATAATTTTACTGGTAAGAAATGTGGAGAGGGATGTTTTTGTTTCGCTTTTTTTTTTGGGGGGGTGGGGGGGATTGGTGTTTTTATATGTTTATTTGTTTGTTTTAAAGCTGTTACTCCTGTGGATTAAAAGCAAGAGTGTCAAAGTTCCCCTTCCTAACTTGGCTGCTGCACCTGAGGAGGAACGTAAGCCAAAATTAATGCAATCGATATTGCTTCTGCACAAAGAGAATCACAGGAGTAGCTGAGTGGGAAAGGGGAAAAAGCAGTAAAGAGGAAAACAAATTTGGCCATGGTGAGGCTGTGGTAAAGCTGGCACCAGGCCTCTTAGGCTCCCATTTAATCCTGGCTGTTAATGAAGCTTTTGTGTATGTGTCTAGAGACTAAGTACATCTGAAGTTCCAGTTGCAGCAAGCAGAGCTTATAGAGAGTAACTTAGGAAGGGAGATAGAAATGCCTGTCACAGGAGCTTTCTCAGCCATGAGATACAATTTTGAGAGTCAGTTTAACCAGTCTTAAAGAGAAAACCACCAACCCACAACAGAAAAATTAACAACTCTATACAGAAACCCCACAAACAACCAAACAAAAAACCTGTCCCAGTGCTGGTGCAGGCGCTGGCAAAATAACTGAGGTTGTTCCAGAAGAACAGAAACTGTAAAAGTCTTCTCTCCAAGAAAGACTGGAAACCAAGAAGCCCTGTAGGGACTGAAGTGATACTCTATTCTCAAGCTGCTTTTCTTAAGCAGTGGCTGAATACAATCAAGTAATGGAGTGGCTTTCTGCAGTTTAACTAGGTAGGCTCAAATGCAGGACAGGTAGCCTGACTGTTGCAGCACTGTCTCTTACTTTAGCCTGCGCCAGGGATCAGGAAAAAAGTCTTAAGTCCTGAGATGCAGCCCTTAAAAAAGGGGGATTAAATCTATAAAGTTCATTTTCCCATTGTATTTCATGTGGTAAAAGAGACCAGAGTTACTTTTGAGCTACGGGCTGGGTTTTAGCTGAGCTCATGAGAGACATCAGCAGAGCAGATGTGCTTTTTATCCCAGAGCCTCTTTGCAAATATATTTTCTTACCAAGCCAAATCCAAGACAGCATTTAAATACTAGTTTGTGTGCTTCCCTGGATCAGACCATTTCACTTTCACTGACATGAAGATCTAATTGTCCCCCTCCCTATCTCTTTGTGAGCAGGACAGCTCTTGGTTTGGCTCACTGTAATGACCTCAGTTCTGTGTCAGAGCAGCTCCTCGAGGAGAAGGATTGAGAACTGTACATGATATTATTCTGTTCCTCTGAAAACTGCTTCCAATCATAACATTTTGTAGGTGAGACTTACAGAATTGGATTACAACAATGTTTGACAGACAAACTGTGCAGCAAGGAGAGCATTTTAGAACTGCTTGTAGGATTTTTTTCTTACCACTTAAGTAACTGGTGCTGCTTAATGCCAGAAAACGTATGCAATGGTTACCAGGATACTGCACAAACCCCCTTCATTAAAAAAGCAAAATAGAGGGTAAAAGGGTTGCCAGACATCCACAGAGGCCACACTCTGGCAGGCACTCACTGTTTCTCAGGTAGGCTGAGCACCTGCAAGCTCTTGCAGGAGCCTGGGGGATCTAAGAGAGCCCATTGTTCTTGGCTGAATATTAAGCTCTAAGGCAAAGAATGGAGTAACAGGGTGCAAAGTCAAGGTTGGATTTCTGAACAGATTGAACTTCTTGCATATCTTATGTTAATAATCATATGTTGTTAAAATAACTCAATACTGTGTTGACTGCTTTGTGTGGGTATTTTTATTGTTGCTGATGTTTTGAAAGTTACATAAAATTTCAGTGCTTGGCATGTGTCTTTGTCAGAAGCCTGCTTCCAAACTGATTCGGTTTGCCAGTAAAATTTCTGATTAAGTGTGGCTATTCTGGATGTGACAGTCAAGACAGTTGCTGGAGTATATTGAAGATGGTGGTTGATTGTGTAACTTGGTGTATCTGGGTTACACTGGATGCTCCCCAAGTCTGACCTCCTTTTGAAACTTGGCCATAGCTGATGAAGTGGAAAATAATAGCTTTGACTTGTTCCAGCAGGTGACCCTTCCAGGGCTCACTCCTTTCACTGTGTCTGCAAAAAAAAACCGGTGCGCATTCAGGATGTCCAGGTCTTTACTAACACACAACCAGCTTTACAAACTTGTACCTGGGTGTTTGGAGGAAACTAAACCCTGGGACAAATCACTGTAGCCAAAATGCCATGTTTGAGGCATTGTTTATAGTGCTATTTAAGGGGTAAAAACCTTACAAAGGGCACAAATTTAACAGGATTAGAGATGTGCCTTGTTGGAGACCCCAGCTGTGTCTTCAAGGGCATGGCCCTCTGTAGGTCACTTAACAATGGTACAATATTGGAAATTACAGATGGAAAATACACAGCATGGTAGTTCCTGTGAGCTTTCAATGGTAAAAATGGTTTATGTGTGTGTTCCAGGTTCTGCTGCTGTGTCTGGCACGCAGTTCACCAGTGCTCTTGGAGGGCTGTACTGCTGGAGGCTGCTATAGTAACCCCTCTGACAGTGACCTGTACCTGTTGTTTCACACAAAAGCATGAGAAACTTGCTGTAGGCAGGTCTGGGATAATCTGTCCTCTGCCTAAATCCTGTGTAATCATTAATAGCTTAGAGCTATGTCTGAGCCCTGAAGCTTGGTGTTTGATACCTCTTCAAAAATGCATTTTCATTCCCTTCCATGCATTTAAATATATCCAGTCACTTTCAAATCGCTGCTAAATTCAGGCGTGGAACATAAAGGAAGCTCACATCCAACAAATGTCGTTATCCATGGGACAGCTGCCAGAGAGGGGCAGAATTTTCTGCTATTTTTTACCAGCCATAAAAACTGAAATGTAAATGCTGAATAGCTTTGCTCAGCAAGGATAGAAATAAGAAATTAAACTCTGTGCTTGAGGAAATTTGAGCTTTTCTCTGGAGAAATGTAAGACAAACCCCATCCTGACCTACTGGAGTCCTACCAGGTATTGTTACTGTTACTGTTCGCTGTGAGCCAGAGAAAACAAGAGGGAGTTTGTCCATCAACCTCCACGTTCAGTGCATCCTACTCTAATCACATTGGCCACTCACTTCTGGAATAGCCATCTTATTAAAACATAGCCAGGTATTAACTTGTCTATCCATGTTTGAAAGGAATCTTACTCTTGAATCTTATTATGCTGACAGACAGCAGAAGTTATTTAAAAGTAATTAAATTTTTAAAGTAATGTTTGTTTTGCTGGGTTTTTTTAAGTTACCATTCAAAAAAATGATTTCTATTTCTTTAGATATGTTAACCTGCAACACTGAGGAAAAGGGAGAGCTGCAGAAATTGTACTTGAATATTTCATAAATTTATCAACATTATAAAGGCAGCCTTTTATCTAAGGGCCCTGATCTTTACCTAATCAATTTAGAAGATACTGATTACAATATTAAAGGGATGTTTATTTTGCCTATTTTTCCATTAGTCAGAATAATTGATACACTTCTATTCAGTGCCTTTAAGATGGCCCCATTTCAGTTGGCACTGGTTTGAACTCCCCATATTGGTGTAATTAGCTTGAGGGAACAGAGGTTCTTCAGAGTGGCCACTCTTGCCATATATGAGACAGCTGGCCCTCTAGCATTGATATAATTCTTTGTTTGATCTATTGGTTGGTTACTTATCTCCTTAGGGGGAACCAAATTTGGATTTTATTTGGGCTGAATTTAAAACTGGTTTTGTCACACAGTTTTAGCCAGAAGATGAGAACGGTGGCAGTTCCCCAGAAATACCAAGGCTGATTTACCAAGGCCAAAGATGCAGGTGCTCCCTACGTGACCTGTACAGGGCAGTGCAGGCAGACCTGAGAGTGACTGACTCTATCCCCTGTTCTGCAGCCCTTATTCTTTCGTCTCCAGTGTTGCAGGTTTATTTTGTTTGAACAAAGTCCCTGGGTGAATTTCCTATTTGCCTCTGTGTGCGTGTTATTTGTGGCAGACACTGTACCTGGTCAGCAGCTCTAGAACTGGAGGCCCTGGACACTTTAAGCTGGGCTTCAGTGGAAAGAGAGATCTGCTTAATTTTGTCCCAGGTGAAGGAGTCCGGCGGTTCCTAGCCTGGACTACTGGAAGGTTCCCACATCCTCTTTGTCACATTAGTTGAGATGACTTGCAGTAGAAGTTGTCCAGTGAGTGTTAAGAACCTATTGAAAGATCTTAGTTTTATAGTGATATTGTTAGGAAAACATAATAAACTCTTTAATTGTTAAAACCAATACATATGCTGATGCAACATGTTTTGTGTTATTAAATAAACTAGCAGCAGTTGTAGTAAAGCATTAGAAATGTTATCCCATCATCATTCCTGTGGTTTTGAGCTGTGCTAGAAATCACATAGTGCTAAATCTGACTTCATCCATGTTCTTGCATCCCTACCCAGATCGTGAACAGGGTCCAAGCAAGAGATTGTGAGCAGCATGTATTTTTTTCTAGGAGTGCTATTTAACTAATAAACATATAAAGTTCAAGTCGCTATGTCCATTACCACAGTTCTGGACAATATCTTGACTTGTTCTTTAGTACCAGCCCTTGATTTTGTGATAGCAGGTCTTTTCTTTGGTAGTTTGCACTCCAAAGATGCAGATTCACCTGAATTCCAAATGTTTCCAGTCTTCTGTGAATTAAAGACTATGATTTAAATTTTTATATGTTTCTCAGCATAGTTCTAAAACCACAGAATGAAATGGGAAAGTAGCAGCAGTTCTGCATTAATTTTAGTGTCTAAATAAAATGTATCCTCTGTAAAATAGGTAGTTTTACGTAGGTTGCTCTGTTTCACTTGTTCTAACTGTTGTCTAAAACAGGTATTTTACTGGTTCTACTAAAATTTCTAATTGCACCGGTACTTGTTGATACCTTACTTTCACAATGTGCCTCAAAGCGAGCCTGCACTGGGCTAGTCCTCGCTTCAGATGAGAAACAGGATGTCAGTGCCTGCCTGGATAGTCAGAAGCTGCCACATCCAGTTTCCAGTGTCCCAGCCTGCATGGCCTGGGCACAGCCCGAGGTGTGACCACAGCCACCGTGGCTGACAGCCACCGCTGACCTGCTGGTTCAGCGTTCAGCTAAACCCAGTCCTCGCTGCAGTAATAATACCTGTTTTACATATTAACACCAGCTTAGTTAACACCGGTTTGTGACGGTCTGTGTTTGTTTTTTTTTTTTTGATTCATGGACTCTCTGCTTTCGCTGCACAACAAGGCTCAATGCATCTTCCAGGGCTTGGTGACTTCAGGGTACTCCCAGCCCCATTCGCCTTTCGGGGTGCTGAGATCTCACAGGGTTGGGGAAGGAAGCTGTCAAGAGCTCACAGCTCTTGCATTTCTGTTGCTGTCTGTTGGCAGTGGTCAGATTTGGGGCTGCCTGGCATTCCTTGGGATCAAACACAGGGTCCTGTCTCAAATCTGTCCCATGTCCCTGGGATCAGGGCTACAGTGCCAGAGGTAGGAGCACATGTAGCTGATCTCTACAGAAGCAGTGGTGGAAGGACAGTGACGTGTTAACTGTTAGTGACATGAAAACAGGAATAGAACTGGGGATTCACATTCCTAAGCAAGCCCCAAACTCATCTCGAAATGGCTTGCTTTGAAAAACTGGAACAACTGGAAAAGACCAGAATGCAGGTGACCTACAGAGGGCCTTTCAAGGGGATTTGCATTGGCTGTGAATGCAAATGTGTTCCAGGAGGAGCTGGTTCTGTCCAGACATTTTAGTGTAATAGCTCAAGTCATCAGGAACTTTCTGGGCATCTCTTGCTGGGTTACCTCTGCAGAATTTGCAGGAAGGGAAGATAATATCTGTAAAATGGGACTTACCCTTTCAAAAACCGAAGGAAACAAGGAAATCTGGGCAGTTTTTCTGGCATTTTCTTCACTGCAGGTGATACTACAGATCTTTTTCCTGAAATAGGCACTTGCATTTCTCTTTTTCAAGCATTTTTTTTTTTTCTCCAGACCATTGTAGCAATTGAAATGAGAAGCCCTTAAGTCTGCTTGCATGAGTGAATCCAGGCAGGTCCCTGAGTGCAGTCAGGCAGCCCAGCTCTCTCTCTTGCCCTGTAGAGAAAGAGGGCAGCACCAGGGCTCTGTTTTGCCCTCTGGGCACTCACAGTAAACCCTCGTCAGGTGATCCCAGCAGTGCCCCGGGCAGGCTGCCCAGACAGCCACTGCCACCTGCATCAGTTTGCAGGCACAAGGCAAGGCTGAATCCCAGAATCCAGCTTCACCTTCGCACCGGGAGCTCCAGCACGGTGAGAGGGTCTGGACGGAGCAGCGTTCCTTCCTGGAAAAAGGCAGGAAGCCTGTTGGCTGAATCCTTCTTCTCTGGGGGAAGCAGAGAGGGAGTGTAACAGCTCTGACAGCAATAGGAGGATGCCACAGACTGATCTACTGCTTTCCCTCTGGTGATCTATATGGAATTACAATTACAGTAACTATAATTATATATTACTGTATAATTGACACGACCACGTAACAGAAAGAAGGAGCCATTACCTTTATGGTGACCTACCTGTGCAGTCACTGTTCCCAGGGATAAGGACAATAACCCTGTAACTCGAGGCGAGCTCGTGGGACTGAAAAACTCTGCTACAAACTGAAGGGAAGCCACTGTACCTTGCACTGCTTTTATCCCACTTGCCCTGTTTGCATGGAGCCATGCTGTTGCACAGAAACACTTAGTCCTTCCCACCTTCCCTCTCTTCCCCCAGTCCTACATGCATGCATGGTTGCTTTTTTGTTTGGTTTTTTTTCGAATGCGTAGATTTAGTTTAAACTTAAAAGCAGTTACTTGCTGATTAGGTAGAGCACAAGTCGTGGTCGTTTTACCAGTTGAAACTGTTGCTGTTATAAATGGCTCCCCGCTTTGAGGCAGTGCTGAAACCTCTCTCTTTGATGACATTTGTAGCAACTCTGCAGAACTCTGGGACCACTGCAACAGTGGCTCTGCTCCGCGATGGCATTGAGCTGGTTGTGGCCAGTGTGGGAGACAGTCGTGCTCTGCTGTGCCGGAAGGGAAAGGCCGTGAAACTCACCATTGACCATACTCCAGAGAGAAAGGAGGAGAAGGAAAGGTACCTGCTGGCTGATGATGTGGCTTCCCAGAGCACAGCCTCAGTCAGGGTGGGCTTGTGCTCTGCTTCTGAGTTGGGCCAGGAAGAAAGCAGAGTTGAATACAGAGCCCTGAGACCACTCTGAGCTGGCACTGAGCTCCAGTTAATGCACTGGGTGCTGTTTAGAGGGCCAGGGATGTGGAAAGGCCTCCATGAGCATAAGCTGTCTCAGCAGTAAGATCAGCATTCACAAAGATTCAGAACACAGCTGTGACCATGTGGTTCAGACTTGTCCAAAAGTGCCAAGTTAGAACCAAGTTAGAACCTGAAGAAATGCACTGTGCTTCCCAGGTCGGGACACATCCCTTCCGTGGAAGCTAAAGCCAACCCTCAGCCTCCCAGCTTAGGCTCTCCGTACACCATTCCTCATAGCTAGTGACAGAAATAGAGATGGGGGTAATGGTGTGAAGCAGTAACTCATTCGCTTTTTCTTTTGTGCCTCTGGACAGGATTAAGAAGTGTGGTGGCTTCGTTTCCTGGAACAGTGTGGGACAACCTCACGTGAATGGTAGACTTGCAATGACAAGGAGCATAGGAGATTTGGATCTTAAAAACAGCGGTGTGATAGCCCAGCCAGAAACAAAAAGGGTTCAGGTAAAAGAAGGTCTGGTTTACAGGGACAGCAACACTCGGACTAAGGGGCTTCATAGGAATTTGGTACAGTGGTGGTACCCACGTGACACGAGCCCAGGTGAAGCCTGATGGCCACGTGTTGTTTTTTACTGAAGTAATCAGAGAGCAACTCTAATTAAGTTGTTTCATATTAACACTAACAGGACAGAAAAGAATCTGGTACTAAATTCATCCAGATCACCTTCTAAATCCCACTCCTCACAGTAAAATACATGAGGGAAGAAAGATAACACATGGTCTGCATTACAGGTGTTAGTCTGTTTGGGTCCTGTGGTCAAATGAATAATTTTGAGGTTAATGCTGGTGTAAAACCATCACTGAGAACTGGGTGAGATATGGATGGGCTGCCATCAAAAGAGTAGGATGTGTAGAGATTTGCATAGTTGAGAAGAAGAGAGGGAGGAGGAAAGGACAGCTGCACATATCTTACCATAGCTCTGTAGTCATCCAGAAAACAAATTAAGCATCCAGAAGATATTCAGCCTCCACTTTGGTAGGAAGCTTTCTTGTCAATTCACATTCTATTTGTTACTTTTCCCCAGTGCACCTCCCAGGGCCCCAAGAACTTGTACTGTTTTGGTCCTAATAAAGTGCCACCCACTAGGGTTTAGGGAGATGACTGCAGTACTATCATGTCTTCAGGAAAATTTTTGCTGGAGAGCACACAGCCCCCCCAGAAAAAAAAAAAAAACAAACCTGCTTTGCAAGAGTGTAAAAACGTGGGGGCAGTTCCCTTGCCTTGCAGCACTCACGCAGGGTTGTGCATCCTGTGTGCCTCTGTTGCAGCTGCACCATGCAGATGACAGCTTCCTGGTCCTGACCACCGATGGCATCAACTTCATAGTGAACAGCCAGGAGATCTGTGACTCCATCAGCCAGTGCCACGACCCTCCTGAGGCTGCCCACGTGGTCACTGAGCAGGTAATGCCAGAGCTGCTCTGGGCACCGAGTGCTCCTGGTTCGGTTGGTTTGGCTTAAAAAAAAAACCCAAGTTTTTTTATTTACACCATACCACACATTCAAGTGAATGGAAGTGTGCTGGCTGGGACATTCACCAGTCCTGCTGGCCAGCCTTTTCCTTACCCTAGGTCTCACCACGTCCTTGCCAGGCATTACATCAATTAACTTGCTTAGCTCGCAGTCCACTGAACCGCATGGGACTGTAAATGCAGCTTATTCCTGTGCTGAATATGTCAGCAACATAGATGGAAATGGCCAATTTCTGACCGTGGTTCTGGATGGTGGCATATCCTATGGGAAGCTCTGGTGCATACCAGAATGGAGCGTGAGGGCTGGGAAGGGGCAAGGGACTCTCCAGCCTCAGGGCCAGGAAGAGGCGAGGAAGTCTCTGGCCTCAGGGCGTGCTGTCCCAGGCAAAGGCAGACACTTGTTTCCCTTTCCAAGCGAGATGCCGATGCTGACACTTTGTTTCTTCTCTCAGGCAGTGCAGTTTGGCTCTGAAGACAACAGCACAGTTGTCATAGTGCCATTTGGAGCTTGGGGCAAGTACAAGAACGGGGAGATGACCTTTTCCTTCAGCCGCAGTTTCGCTTCCAGTGGGAGGTGGGCATGAAGACAATGTCACAGCCATCCTTTCCTGCCGTCACCTGGACACAGCGTGCTACAGGAGAACACCTCCATCTGTTCCTAAGCTGGCTCAGTGTCTTATCCATCCCTTCTGTTCCCAGTGTTAGAAGGTGCCACTGCTCCCTCGGTGCGTAGTGCCCATTGTTGCTTACAGCTGACCGTGTCTTGCTGCCCGTGTTATTCCAGGCAGCATCGGGGCAGCTCCCTGGGTTTGTAGCCCCAGCAGCTCCACACATCACTTTATTCACACAGATGAGGTTCTGGGCTTTCACCTGAGGCTGGAGGGGGTGCACAGTCGTTTCACACCTACTTGTATTCCCCAGGACCCTCAGTTCCCTGGCAGCTGTGAGTCCCTGAGCCACATGCTGGCTTCCTTGTCCGATAAAACGCAAACAAATGCACAATGGAAGGGGAACAAACGCACAATGTTCTTAGGTAGACAGAAAGAGGATTTGTTGTCTTCCTCTGCTGCAGCCACCCGAAACTCCCCTGTGCTCCGGGAGAAGTGGGTGAAAAATAAAGGAGAAGTTTCAGAATGTTTAGGTTCTGATGCCAGTGGCATTTGGTGTAGCTGTACAAGTTCCCGAGACAGGGCTGCTTTATGCTCTCACCGCTGTCATCCGTGATCCTCTAGCTCCAAGGAGACAGACCAGGCTGGAGCTGCGTGCTGTTGGACAGATGGGAACCTTTCTCCATTGGGTCCAAAGCCTGTGCAGTCTCTGTGGACCATGCAGCAGCCTCTTGCACTGTCTTCTCTTCGCTGTGTCAGTGCCTGACAGGAGCACAGAGGAGGGGAAAAGACGCACAGTTTTGATATCCAGAGACTCTCATCAACTTGAATTTCTTTTTTTTTTTTTTTAATAAAGAAAATAAGCTAATTTCAAAGAGTTTACTCTTCAAGATCTGATGCGTAAGACAGTTTATTTCTTCATACATACATGAGGATTTTCCTGCCCTCTGCTGAAGGTGTCTGAGTTAGTTGTGATCTCTCACATCTCTTCATGGTACACAAGGAGATGTAAAATGCCCCAAGCAAGCTAGAGAAAGGAGAGAGCATTATAATAATGTAAGGTAATTTTTGTAAGTTTTGGGTATTTTTTCTAGTAGGTGTCAGATATTCAGACACCAGAAAGGAGTTTTATACTTAGAGGAAGTGTTTCCACTTGTCTTCTTGGGGGGGAATCTGTATCCAGTGAGACATGGGGAGACCAGAGCTCTGATCCAGCTCATATGGCTGCTGTGACATGGACTGCAGGTGACATGTTGGCACAGGTGAAGATCTGTCCCAGTGTGCCTCGTTCAGACCTCCTCCTTCCTCCATTCCCCGTCAGCTGTCAGCTCCTGTGGCAGTGAAATATGGGCAGAGAAGAATTGGTCTTTCCTCAGCCTTGCCGCTGTATTTTTCCTTCTGTGGATGCTTCCAACAGCACAATTGTAAAAACAAAACAAAATGAAAGAGAAGTTGCCTGAAACTAAATCACCTTGCAAAAAAAAAAAATTCTGAGGTGCCTGGCCTGATTCTGATTTTTCAGTGTGGAAGACATATCTTCATTACTATTATCCATTTTGTTTTAGTCCAGGGTTACCCCTTAGGCAGTCATTCCATGAGTTTTTCCTTGCCTCTGGTGGAAGGCCTAGCAGCACCCAGCAGAGCACCGTGTTGTACTGACAGCATTAAGCACTGGGTGTTCAGAGTGTGCTGGTTTTGTCTGTCCCATCACTTGGTGTGTTACACGGTGTGTATAATGTACACGTTTGGGTTGTAGCTGCAGAGGTGTGTGCAAATCTCTGCTGTACCAGACGCTGGTGCCCAGGAGGCCTCTGTAGAGAGCACACCACTGGTTTACAATCGTAATTCCCTCTCTCTCCTCAGATTTTCCCAGGGTTGGGGTTCAGTGTTCACCTGAGGTTGGGATGGTTGCTGCTGGGGGCTTTTATTTCTCCTGACAGCATGGTTGTCTTCTCAGAGGAAGGATCCATCCATAACTTCTTTGAAATTTTACCAAGGAAGGGATAAAACAAAAAGCTCTATGAAACAGAGGAAGATTAGATTAAGGTGTACTGGTGGTTGCTATTACTGCTTCTCTGCAATCACAGAAACACTTGGGTTGAGAAGGACTCCTGGGCACCATCTCGCCTCCAGTCTTTCTGTTGGGTGGCCCCTTCTTAGCAGATCCCTTCCCTCTCAGTTCCTGTGGATGGGCTTCCAGCTCGCCACCCTCCCACTGCCTCTTGTGCTCCTCCGGGCTCGTGGGAGGAACCAGGGTGCACCATGGGCCTGGGGCTCCCTTCTCCTCTGACTGGGACTGATTTCCTGGGGCACCCCTGGAAATCAGTCCCAGTCAGGGATGAAGAGATAGAGAGATTTGCTGCGAAGTTTTGGACCCAAGAAGAGACACTCTCCCCAAAGCTGGTATATCCATATCCAGCAACACATTGCTGCCAAACTTAGAATATGATGCTGGAGCCGTTCAAATCACTGTTCTCCACTTGGCCTGTGTGCACAGGACATCCTCTGGATTCTTTGGAGGCCTCACTAGATCTCTGTAGATGGCTTCCACCACCACTAATTCTCGGGTACTGGATGCCTTTTATCCACAGGATTCCTCTTTCCAGGGGACTTCACAAGACCATCCTCAAACTTAAGCCTTCTCCAGAGACTGCAAAGTGCTGCCTCTTTTCCAATTCCTCTCTCAATTCCTTGGTTCCTAGCAAGGGATCCCAGCTGCTGGGCTTCCTTGCCTTCCAATTGCTGGCTGTCGGTCCTGTAATCCCAGCACTGGCTCAACCAGACAGCAATCCCCTCACCTGGCCAGTGGCTGTGATCTTTCCAAGTCTCAAAGCTCTGAGGAGCTCAGGGACAGGGCAGTTTCCGCATCCTGTCTGAATTCACTCTTCCTCCTCCAGTTAATTTACTGAAGAATGGACATCTTGCTCAAACCTTTCCTCTTCTTCCTCCTTCCTCACTAATTGATGACACAGACCCATTGTTTTCTTTGTCCAGTTTCTTTTTCAGTCCTGGGGCAATTCCTGTAGTTGCTGCTGTTGTTTGAGTCCTGCCTCAAGCCCAGCCCTCTCAGAGCACTGAACTGAGGCTCAGTAGGCACAGGCCAAGCCCCAGTATGGGGCAAAAGCTGCTGGTTTTCCCTGGGGTAGGCGAGGCACCCCTCTATCAAATGACACACTGGTTTGACTGGGTTCTTGCTTGTCCAGGTGTAAAGTCCCAGGCTCTGGGAGGTGATACCTGTGCTAGGAACCTGCCCAAATCCTTCCACACACCCTGCCAGCCAGGGAACAGCTGCCTCAGGGTGCGTTTCAGTATTGCCTCACCCAAAAGTCTTCTCTTATGCCATGATGACACCGGATTCCACCAACCCCATTATGTGCCAACAGTGCTAATTAGCAGCAGTAACAGCTCATATAAACATGAACAAGGATGTCTGGAACCTGCACAATCATCCACACCAATCCGGAGCGGGGAAAGGGAGATGTATTCCCTCATCCTCTTGTGGAGACAAGACGGCTCCCGCAGCGCAGCAAGGCCATCCAGAGCCATTGTTTGTACTGACGCACTCCCAGCTTCAGCCACATACAGGGATAAGCAGTGCAGCCAGCAAACTCCCTGACTCCCGCAGGAGGCTGCCACTGCTGTAGCAATAACGCACTGGATACAAAGCTGCCATTATCCATGTCCCATACTGGGTACCGAAAAGGACCACGGAAGGTGGACCTTGGCTGCACGTCAGGTGCCCACCAAGCTGCTCTTATCACTCCCCTCCTCAGCAGAGTGGGGGTGGGGGGAGAAAATAAAATGAAAAGAAACCCTGAATCTTGTCAAGATAAAGATAATTAATAAAGAGTGTTACCAGCCCCTTTTCAGGTGCTAATACACAGCCCAGCACTGTGAGGATGCTGTGGGGAAATGAGCTCCATCTCCGCCAGGCCAAATCCACACTTTAGGTTTTCCATCTGGTCACTAAGCCTCCTGCTGCCCACGGCAGCTCTGCAAGCAGCCAACTCCACTGTACCCCCGAGGGGCTGGCAAGATCCTCCTGCACAGCAGAGCTCCTTCAGCCTGAGGACAAAGAGCAAATTGTCCTAACAACGGCAGCTGCCTATCAGAGAGGTTTATTATTCCAGGACAGCGAAGGATCTCACACTTCAAAGGAAACAAAATGGAATATTTGCTCTCTAGCTCACTGTCTTTCCCGTGCATCTGAAGTTGCAACAAAAAGAGTATTTTTTGTTTATGACAGACTGAACCAAACATTAAGGGTGACCTGCTGAGCAAACTGTAAAACAAATGTTTGCTTTTTTCTACGTTTTAGGGGGTGGATTCTGAAATCCATTGGATTTGGTAAGAATATTTTCTTGCCTGAATACCCTTCCTGGAGCAGTGGAATCTCTCACTGTACAGGCACTGCAAGAGGGTGGGCTGTGGGTGCAGAAAGGCAAAAAATGCTGTCAAGTACTCATTTTTACTGTCGGGATATGGAAGGCATGGGGTGCCTCATGTTACTGCAGGATTTACTAGGAGAGGTGTTGAGACTGCAGATGGATTTCCAACTTGAGTCTTTCCACCACCTGGAAAGGGTGGGAGGGTCATGCTTTATAGAGGGAACTCACAAAAATGTCATTTGCAGCCTGGATTTAGGAGTGCTGGTCTCTCTGGATGATGAACATAGCACAAGAGACTGAAATGGGGGGAGATCCAGTAATTCATTTAATATAGGTCTTCATTACAGTCAGTCCCTTTGGGCTGAAACACTCAGGGCTGGAGAATAATCCTGGAGCAGTTGAAAATGGGGACGTGGAGGGAAATCAGCAATCTCACTGCTTTTTACATGTTTGGAAACTGAGAGGAGCTTAGACTCACCACAGTATTTCTGCCGAGTTCCACGGGATCAGGGTTCCATGTGCCACATTTTCTGTCTCAGTTGGTGGATGCGCCGTGGTCAAAGACATTGGGATTTTTAGCTAAGGGAGAAGCACAAAACAACAGCTACCAGTGAAACTGGTTTAATAATTATTCCTCTTAAACACCTTCAGTTGGGCGCTGCCAGGTCATTGCTCACTCACCCAAGAAGCCGAATGTATGGTACAGGAACACTCCAGGCATTCCTTGGTTCCAAACTGCTGCTCTGAATGCAGAGATACCCATCAGGTGCCCTCTTGACCCGGGATATGGAGTCCTTGGGCAGTGGTGCCTGTCATAACTTTCTTGCAGACTTAAGTGCAATTGTGTACATTTGTTACATGCTTTGCCTTAGGGCTGTGTGTAATTCCTGTGGTTTGATATTTATCTTTGGTGTAATCAGTGTTCAAATTTCTGCTATGAAATTTTACAGAGATGTCCACCTTGGCTTTTTTTTTTTTTTNTTTGCTTTTTGCTTTAAAAATGTTTTTTCATCTTCATCATCTCAAAGCTACAGTAGAGCAGCAAAGTCTGTACTGGAATGCTTACAAGATCTTTCAATAAAGAATTGGCTTCTAGGAGCTGTGTCACTACAAATGGATTTTTCTTCTTCCACCGCATTGCCAACTACCAGAAAAGCTGCAGCTTCTCAAGATGTGTCACAACTGCCCTGCTAGCCCCGGGCCTCTGTCCTTGCCACAAAAAGCCTCTGATAACCAAGGCTTTGCCTACAAAGACATTCTCGCAGCGATAACCAGTGCGAAGTACCTCCTGTCTCTGGGCTTTGCTGCACCAGGGTGACACATTTTAACTTGCTATTTTTGTCTGCCTGGGTGGCTGTCATTGTGAGAAATGTCGTCCCGTGACATAGTGCAAAGAAACAAATTTGGCCTCTGCAGGAAAATATATTTTTGCTTCTGCATGAATTCAAAGCTGTTCTGTTACACTTACAGAAACTATAAGGAAAAAGTAAGAGCCGAGGGTTTTAATTCATCTGCAGAAGTAACCCTGAGATCACTGGTACTTTTAGTAATACAGCTTTTCACAGCTGGGCTCAAACCTATTTTACTCTCTCCCTTGAAAGCAGCAGCCTTGACTTCAATGAGGTCTTAGCAGCTTCCTACAGCTGAGCCCCAGCATTTCTTTTTAGGAACAGAGTCCTTTTGTGTTATCGTTTGTTGCCGATCCACGTCTCAGCTCAGTTTGGAGCCGATCAGCTCTTGGATAAATGCACATATCCCGTGGTGGTCTTGTAATCACTACTCCGATGGGTGAATTCTGAGAGCTTGGGTGGTGTGCTGGGAAACCTGCTGGACAGCTCTGCTTTCCACAGGAGCTGGGAACTGGCTCCCAAGTTTCTCTGCAGGTGGAGCATTTATCCTGTAATGAGCATCCCTGGGAGCTGCTGCTTTGTGAGAGGAGAGCGGCTGAGCACCAGCAGCACCACCGTGGTTCCCTCCCCAGCTTCAGGATGGTCTGGGCAGAGCAGCCAAGCTTTCAGGAGAGCAGTCCTTGCTGGCACCCAGGTGGCCCCAGAAGCCGCCCCTGGGAAGGGCTGGAAGCTCCTCCCAGAGCTCGCGCAGCAGCACCCCCGGCACCTCACCTGCACAGGATTTCCATCGCCGCCGTTGGGCGGAGCCTTGCTACACGTCCCCCCCGCCTCGGCGTTTACACAGGGAACACTCCTGCCCAGAGCTTGTCTCTGCTCCTGCCCAGCTCCCGCAGCAGGGGCTCTGGTGCCCTCTGGTGCAGGCAGGATTGCATTTAGGTTCATCCGTGACCAAGTTTTGGTCCCATTCCTTACAAATTGCCCTTTTTTAGTGGGGGCCAGCCCCCCAGCCCATGCAGTGCCACTCAAGTCTTCTGCAGGAAGACAGGGCAGGATTTGGCTCCCAGCATATCAGCCCTGTTCTGTGCTTGCTTACCCCACCCTCCTCTCTGCACGGTGTGGCACAGTAACCTCAAATCCATGTCCTGACATGGAGACGGACCTGTCTCAGTGCCAGGAATTCCTTAAAAACACACATACATTTCATACAGCACAGAACACCGAGGCTGGAAAGCAGCTCAGCCTCACCTTTCTGAACGGAGTTATTGCACCTGTCATGAAAGACAATTTGGTCACAGCAAATTGGCCACAAATTCAGTTTTACCTGCTAAATTCAATCCCTGGCAGGAACCGTGGAGGAGTCAGAGTTAAAGGCTGGGGCACTTGCAAGGAGCTGCCTTGTCACTGAACAAGTGCCTTATTTCACTCCAAAACTGGCTGCTGGCCCAGCTGATGCCTGGTGGGATTTTACAGGGCTGGGACTGCACTTTCCCAATCAAAAGGCCCATCAGGACTGTGGGATCCACCACTTCCCAATGCTTGTTTCCTGGCACCTCCGCTCTCCACCGTGCCTGGAAAATGAGCCTGAAATACTGCATACAGTAAATGACCCAGCTGCACAGAGCAGCCTGGAGCTTCTGTTAGTAGGAAATCTCTCCCAGAAAGAGCGGGAGGCGATGCCAGACCCCGCAGCCCGGAGCTGGCATGGTTACCTGGGTCAGAGTGCGTTGCTGAGGTTCATCCATGACCTGCTCCCCGGCAGCAGCAGGACACCCACGCTGCAGCTGTCAAGTGTCTGCAGCCACGCTGAGCACGGTAACTCCCGCAAAACTGTTACAGGGTTTTTTTTTTCTGTGTGTGTGGAAAGATTTAAAATGTGGAAATGGCTGAGTGTGAAATACCTGAACCTATGAAAAGTGGACATCACCATCCTGTATAACCAAGACATGGCTCAGCAAGGCCATGGAAATGGCTTCTGTAACTCTCCCCTTTTCCACTGCCCTTATCCAGCATGATGTAAATAATTATTTTCTGTCTGCTTTCACTATATTGGCACAGCCTGTTCTTCTACACGCTGTCAGATTCTGCTGAATTCACACTCTGCAATGTAAAGCAAAAAAGAACAAACTAAGGCACATGATTTCATGCTCCACCATCATGGATGGTCATATCCACATTCAGAAAGCAAAACTGTGACAAGTAACAGAAACTTACTCCTCATGATGACACAAAAAAATGTTACTCATTAGGTACCACTCCCGAGTTAAAAACGTTTATTCAGCTGCAAATGTTGTGTCTTTCCAACAAATGCAAAACAGCTTTTTGGTGGTAAATAGCAGGTATTTATTTGAAATGAAAAAAAAAAAAAAACTTCAGTACCTGAACTATTGCATTTAATCATGTATTGTTGTAATTGTGTTACTCTACCTTTTTGCATTGGAGACAAATATACAATGAACATTCAGATATCACAGATTGCACACTAGATAGTAAATCGTCAGGCCTTTTACGTAACCACCAAAAAACAGATATTGGATTCTGCAATATAGTACAAAATTCCACACTCCAGTCTTAGCCAGTTATCTTCAATTTACTCCTGATGCTGTACAAATAAATGGCCATTTAACTAGGGCTTACAAGTTAATAACAGGACAAAAAAAATATACATTGCACTGACACAAAAAGTCAGCTGTGTTAATAGTCATGCAACAAGTAACCAAACTTGCTGAAATTAAAAATACTTTCTAAAAACAGTTTTAACTGCATAAGTATTTTATACACAGTTCATTTACCGAAACAAAAGGAGTCTTTAAATGATACAAAGCAAATATAAGTTTCTACCAATTTTATACATAAGAAAGTGCAAAATAACTTATCTAAAGTGTTTTGCTATTGAACTGATGAATGTTGGCTGGAGGCAGCCAACCCCCTCTCAAAAGCATGACATTACAGTTGCACACTACATACGAATGTTAGGAGTACATGGATAAGTTTACTACAAAGAACAAGGCAGGAGAAGACATGTGAGGTACTTGCAGAGAATACAGTCTACTAATGTTAGTGTACATGAGTATATTTTTGCTCAACAGATTTTTACATGGAAAACAAAGCAAGTATTTGCATTAGAAGCTCGAATGAAATGGAAAAAAACCCCATTCCCACGTGAACACCACAGTTGCCCACAGCACCAGCTGCCAGAGGAAATACGAGCAGGTGTGTTTGTCCCCCTCTGCCTCCAACAAGCAAAAACGTGTTTTTTTGGGAACAGATTTAAGTCAGAGGGCTGTGGTGGTTTGCTTGCAAAATGTAAACTGGGCCTAGCCTGCACACTGCAGAATTTGTAAAGAATAAGGATTTCTTTAGCGCGCTGCCGAACGCCGCAGGCGCGGAACAACACCCGTACAACGTCTCTGTGGCTGACAGCCCCTGTCCTGGGGACCCCACAGCAGGACTGTGTCCTGGCTTCAGTGCTGGATCACACCAGTGTCGTTGTCACAGCCTTGCTTTTATTAGGGTTTAATCACGCGGCTGTACGAGCTGCAGTCCACAGAAAAGAAGGCTTCCTTAAATTTGGGGGTGATTTGGAAATCTGGAGGCAAGGGGAGGAAAACTGTGGACTCAAAGGCATTCAAGAGTTGTTAAAACAGCCTTTTCTTCAAACAGAAAACGTTAAGGCCACTAGCCTGTCTTCTGAACTATGCTGGTTTTGCATCATTTTGGGAAGGGTGAAGGCAACGTTAGAGAGAACAGCTGAACACAGAAATTCCAGTGCTCCGCACATGCTTACCGAGGACCTCTTCCTGTTTTTAGGGTCAAATCTGTCAGGCAGCCAGTAGTCAGTGTGGCTACTTGACCATCCCTCTTTGGATCCAAAATTTGGGTCAGCTAAGCTCAACAAACCTGCATTTACTCAACAGTGTGCAAGGGCTCTAGAGAAGCCTTTCTGTTCATTTGGGGACCTAGTATACATACCAAAACAGGAATATATCTCATTTTACAGACCAGCACATACATAATAAACAAACAAGTATCAAAATACATATTTAACCTTCAGTGCATAAACATGTGATACCAGGGTAAATAGTAAGTGGTCAGAATTAACAAATTATTCACCGCTAAAAGCTCAAATCAAGAGAAGACAGGGGTGCCCCTGCAGTGCCAGGGACCCTCTAGAAGGAGCTCACCCCAACACAGAGGCATTTTTGATGGTGCAATCCCAATGACAATGCTGGTTTTAAGGATTTGCCATCCCGGGGCCAGAGCCTGCCCAAGTCATTCCAAGTGAAGGATCACCTCACCCCTGTGAGTGACAACATTCACTCAAGTACTATAAGAGCCACCTGTCTTCTGTTGGTCTGGGTCACATCCTTACCTCTATTTAAAAGAATCCATTGTGAATATACCTAGCTCTAGATCAGTTTGTCACCCATTTACAAAATATATACACATATGTTAAAAAACAAAACCAAACTGACCACCAGCCTGCCTGCTGCCCTTCGTCTCCCCCCTGGCCCAAACAAAAACCCACTGGCAAGACCTCATGCAGAAATTAAGTCCATGGGCCTATCCAATGCACGTGCTCCAATCCCAGTGGATATCAGTGTCTCTACTTCATCCCACATGTAGTGCAAAATAAATGACAGAGTAGTAAAAAAATACTGCAATTAAATTCATATTGAAACTTAAAAACCATAATGGAAATCTCTACTGCTGTCCTCGAGCTGATGACGTGTGCTGAAAGACCAAGAGAGCTCCGAGGAGCATTTTTGACATGACCAAGATCACCCTGCTTTAGAGCAGTGCTTTTTGCCTGTTGTTCCAAAAAGGTTTTTTGCAGAGAAGCTACGGGACAACAGCAGTTAAATTTTATGCACAAGGAATTAATTCTGTACCTATATGCAAAAGCCAATTGCTATTGACTAAAGAAGGTAAAAGCTGGTTCTTGCACTGCATGAATCAGCTGCTAATGAACAGTAAGTAATTAACAAAATTGCAGCTCTGACATATGTATAAAAGAGGCCTTATTAAATATGAACAACACTGAGGTGGTAAATAGTTTGGTATAAAATGCAACACAAGTGTACAATTTAGTTCC
Organism: Cnemophilus loriae; assembly: GCA_013397755.1. Taxonomy (NCBI): domain Eukaryota; kingdom Metazoa; phylum Chordata; class Aves; order Passeriformes; family Corvidae; genus Cnemophilus; species Cnemophilus loriae. The sequence continues at coordinate 1,666,793 of VZTF01001115.1, forward strand.
TGGTTATCTTACAGCTAGAATAAAATACTCCAAGTTCCTATTCTCAAAAATGTTTTCTTTTGAAAAAATCCATGTAATTCTATGAATAGCCTCACTTAAATTAAGATACTGTGGGCAACTGAAAGAACAAACATGCACAGACTGGATTTTTAACAGAAATACACATAATGCCTTTGAGTTTTCTGTTTTTGTTTTTTTTTTTAAACATTCGTATTTAAATTGATAGATGAGATAAAGATGCCACACAAAGTACAGTGGTTAATCTGAAGTCCCATGTAACAGGCAGTTAAGTTCATATTTAGATAAAAAGGCCGTTATACCTATTTACACTATACACAGTTGCTTGCGAAGAAGGCAGATTTACAACTATCTTCTAAAAAGCCTTGCCCTCCCCTCCCCCCGGTTAAGATGACTAACTCTACAAAAACAAGACAAGAAGGGGTGTTTAGGATAAGTGAGGATTTTCTCGACAGCCACGCCAGCATGGGCTTAGGGGCTGCCAGTTCTGTTGGATTTGTGGTTATTAACCATGTCTTCCTGGGCCTCGCTCTTCTCTTCCTTACGCTGTTCGCCTTGTCTGCCTTCTGTCAACACAAACCAACGCAGTGATCCCTTTTGACTCTTAGTGCTTAGAACGCAGTATAAACGTCAGTGTAAACAGACAATATTCCAGTCCCTTCCGATGCTCTCACTGGTTCCTGGAGTGACAGCGGGGCTGGATGAGGTTTGCCAGGCCCCCATTAATTTCTGGGCCCCTCCTCTGAGCCCCGCTCGTGCTGCAGGTTGTAGAAGCAGTTCTGGCACACCCTGACCGGTGATGAAATCTTCAGCCGTTTGATTTCTGACTGAAACCGGCTGCACCTGTGGAGAAAAAAAAACAACCGTCACTGAACACAGGTCCTCTCCATTTCTATCCATTTTCTCTTCAGCTGTGGGAATTATCACCATGACTTCAAATACCAGAAAACTGTCCTAACTTACCTTGACATGGAGATGCAATGCAGTGTGGCAGAAGCAGAACTTAAATAATCACCACAGAGTCAATGCAATGAGACTGTGTGACAGATAGCTTAAAAATAGCTGTTGTTACCAGTTTAGACTCAGAGAGAGGTAACTCAGAGTTTCATCAGAGAAATATCATCTCTGACCCAGTGGATCAGAGAGGAGACTTGCGCTTCAGTTTGTGGGTAAGGGGAGCTCACACACATCCTCTGTGTCATACATTTTCCTGTCTAAGGCTGCCCGCTAGTGGCCTCTAAATCACCATCCTCACAGTCCTGCACACCATTCAAGCAGCCTCCATCTTTCACCAGAGTTCTGTGGTATTTCACAGCTTTACCCCACCTAAAATTCCATTTGGAAAAGAGCCCAAAGGAGGCCATTGGCTGCTTACTTCTGGCAGAAGAGCTGTCCGCAGTTCCTGCAGTGGTGCCGCCTCTCGGTGAGCGAGAAGCGCACGGTGCAGCCCGAGCAGCTGTCGCCGCCCTCGTCCTTCACCCAGTGGTCGGCCGCGGACCGGCCCGGCTGATCGCTCACCGACCAGCTGAACACCCTGCCCCGGCCGTCCCCGATCAGGATCCTGCTGTGATCCCTGCAAGGAAAAGCAAAAGCATTCCTGCAACAGCTCTGGCACGGTAACGCACAGGCACCGATGCCCGATTTTACACGTCAGAGAATGTAAAATGGTAAAGCACTGGCGTGGTAACTAACGCCCCCATTACCCTGCTCTGACTGAGAAACGGAGCTGCAACACTCCGTGTAACACGAAACAGCTGAACAGGTCTCTCTTCAGTGTTTTTACCTCAGCCCTTGAAGAAGGCTGCCCCAAACAGAAGCACCACAAAACACCGTTATGAACAATGGTACAACTTCCTGCTGACAACACCCAAAAGTGTTTGAAGCCCTCATGTGCCAGCTACTCACTTGGAGATGCCGAGCGCAGTGATTTCTGCTGGGTGTGCGTTGTCTTTGCGATCAAATGCCGTGTGCATAGTTAGTTTGCTTCTGAACACCAACTGACGCTCCCATCTGTATCCTACAAAGGAGTGGGAAGTGGGAGGGAATAAAGCAAATTTGCTCCTTCTCATTTTTGTTCCCTCCTCCCCCAACATACTTGTAACCGCAACTTCGTAGTAAGAAAAAGATCTCCCTCAGAGATTCAAGTTTTTCTCTTTTTCTACGGCATTTCACTCAGGAATAAAACCACGGGCTGTGCACGGTTTCTTTTACCTGGTTTGAGCTTGCTGTAGTGCCGTGCTTCAGCATAGCTGGGGTGGGGGTGGTTAACCTGAGCATGGGGATGCATTTTTGCTTGTCCCTCCGAATAATTCACAAAGATAAATCCATCTTTCTCGTCCAAGCTGAGCTGGTCTGACCAACGCCTGGAGTCATCGGAGCCGCTGTCGGCTGACCACGCTGCTGCTGCTCTAGCTGACGATGACCGAGGCCTGTGGCTGGTGCTGCTTGGTTGGCTCTGGCTCTCCTGCAGTTTTGTGTCCTGGCCTATGCATGGATCATCTGCCTCGGAGTCGCTGCTGTCCTCTTCGTGGGCTTCCTGCCCTGGAAGGGCACAACAGGGGACAAGGCGCTGTTAGTGAGCCTGGTTACGGCCTGAGCTTTTTCCTTATTCTGCTGCTGCACTGCCTGCAACCCAACAGGTACCAAGAGTGCATGAGAGAGGGACACTGCATGCAGAGCCTTTCCAGAGATTCAGCTCCTGCCAGGAATCACACCATTCATATTTTTTGCACTTTTTTTACACTTTTTTCTGTTGCCAGAAAACAACACTCCTTAGCTGAAGCTGTTTCCTACAATACTCCCTCTGAGGAAGGCTATGATAGACAAAAGGAGCAAAAACTTCAGAAACGCTCAAGTTGGCAAAACCTTTCAGCAAAACTTACACAAGTAAGCACAGTCAGCTATGCTGCAATTCTGACTGAAAAATATGATGCACACTTGTTAATAACAGGACTTGTTAGGACAAAAAAGCAATTACCAAAGACATTTATACTCCAAGTGACACTGAGAAAACCCCAAAGCTGTATTTATATAATAATTACTAATGAGTATCATGAGATTCAGATCCAAATCCAGATCATATCTTCAAGATGAAGAGGGCAAGAGGAAGATGAGATGGTTAAAAGAGACAATCATGAAGCGCAGACCAACATCTTCCAAGAGCGGAAAGGGCTATCATCGCTTGTCTTGTTTAAGCTGTTCCATCAGTAGATTTTTTTAACTCTGCTGTTATGCTATAATTCCATTTCACACTAAAAAATATTTAGCTTTTGGACAATCCACTGGGTTCATCAAGAGGAGAAACAAACACACAAAGAAAAGTTTCACCGTCACAAAATAAAAAGCTATGATGGGCAACATTTTTTCTTACTTGTAGCAATATGAAACTACCTTAAGCAAGGTGGTGAGCAAAGAACTCAGATGCTCTGTTCATTGTGCCCACTGGATGTCCACTGCCTTTTGAGACAAAATCTCCATCATCCATTCTGCACTGTATAACCACAGGATTTCACCTACCTATAGCAAAGATCGGATACAACAGGGAAATACCACATGCTTGTTGGGAGACATACCTATTTGCGCTTCCTGACAGTCCTCTTGCATTTCCAGCATCTCCACAGGCTCTGGAGCTGGTGTTTCTGGCACTTGCAAAAACTCCATCCGCCAGAACTGGAGGGACAGGGGATAAGCAGAGTAGTACTTAACTAAACTCTTGGCTTTTTTCTGAGCTACTTGTAGAGTTAAAAAGGCTTAGTAGAACTGTGTATTTGCACTGGTAGCATGCAAGGCAGGTCACATCTCTACACTAAACCCTGTTTTTGAGGACTACAAACCATAAGAGGACACCTGTGTTCATGCCTGAATCCACTCCACACAGCTGTCTGACCAGCAGACTCTGGTTAACGCTGCACACAAAAATACTGAAAATTGGGTTAGACTTGTAGTGATCAGAGATGACACTAAGTTTCTCTTTTCTTTCTAGGCAGCAAAATGAATTGTCTCAAGGTGTGTGAAACAAAAATGGTGAACCAAAACAACAGTGTCCAGGCATGAAAGCTGGTGACCGAAACAGAGCAGGAAGGAAAATGTATGCTCTGCCAACTATTGCTGGTTACCACATCCCAGGGGGGGCATCAGAAAGGAGAAAGAACTGTTCAGGTGGAACACCCAAGTACAGCAGGACTGCTTTTGGTCCTGGCCAGGACACTGTGCTGGATAGGCATGACTTCTCTAAATACTACTACCACCACGGCATAAACTTTCTTTTCCAGGCAGTGATTCCTGGTACTTACCCGGACAACTCCGTCCGAATGCCCCGTTACGATGACGTTCTGGGTGTCCCACTCATTCATCTCTGACACAAAACAGCACAATATTTGCTGGCTTCGGCCAGTGAAAGTGTTCACACTTGCAGTAGGGCTGCCATTAATGCTCCACACATGGATGTAAGTGCCAGCACACGATACAATGTCTCCCTGCAAAGACAAATAACACCTCCAGATTTCAGCACAAGTCACAGGTATTCTTCAGCAAAAATATAAGCCAGGTTCATTTATAAGCCAAGTTCCAAGGCAAGACTACTCATGTTGACTCCACTCTTTTTTACAAATATGCATCACCTTAAATTTCATTTGCTTCCTTACTGGGAACAATCCAAACTAGTGCAGAGGGGAAACAGGAGCTGCAGTGTAAAGCACTGGCAGCACTACAAGCAGACCACCAGCAGCTAATAAACGGTGCCACTTGCTACCCCCTCCTTGCATTACAGCCCTCTCTCGTCTTGATTTCAACCACTGTATCTGCTCCAACTGCAAGAGGGTCCATCCAGCCCTGATGGCCATGCATGGGAGCTGGATAAATGGTGACTTGTAACTCACAGGATCACCAGGGACAGAAGCTTTTAGGATATGTCTGTTTCCACTACAACTGGCACTGCAGCTTCACCCAAGGTATCTCCTGTTTCCTTTACATTCAGCTTAAGACAAGAGAAGCCAACCAAGCTCATGTATCAAAAGCTTTTCTTAGATCTTGTGGCAGGTTTGGCAGCTCACTTGGCATGTCACACTAACTATACTGCTTCCAGCACTGTAATAACCTCTCCTGAGCTCAAGCCACTGTGCACGGAATACACCCACGTATGGCTCTGGACAAATGACACAAATTATTCCCTAAACCAGTTGTTAATCAGTTTTCAGATGAGTTACACGAGTTCTGCCAAATTAACAGGACAGTCTAGTTTTTTTCCTTTGGTTTAATGATTTCAAACTCTCGCTACTGTTCCCACTGCAGCCTGGTGGATGGAGTTTGGCTCTCACCGTTAATTCATTTATACAGAGTGCTGAAATTGGAGCCCTGTGCCCTCGGAGCTGTGTCAGGAAGGAGAGCTTATTCAGATCCCAGATGATGCAGGTGCGATCCCGGGATCCACTCACAATTATGTGATACGCCAGCGACGCCGTTAAGCAGGTGACAGTGTCAGTGTGACCCAGTAGTGCCTGCAAAACACAAGTCAGAAGCAAAAGCTGAAATCAGGAGGGAGCACAAAAACTCCACATTAAACCCTCCTACCTGAAAGATTCAGATAATGTAACCAGAATATCCTATCAGAAGATGCAGCCGCCTCACAAGTCTTCAGTTGATAACTATTTCCACAACTGAAAATGGTAAAATCAGCAATTTTTTTCTATTTAAAAAGAACTCTGACAAAACAAAATTTCAAGGGTCTAATGTTATAGATCCTTCCACTGAAGAAAACCCCATTCTGCATCAGTAGCCTGTTTATAAGGTCAGAATGTGTTCCAGGCTGCACCTGAAATTACATTCTGAAAATAGAAGTCAATGACTCCAATAGAAACTGCTGATGACTCAGAGAAGATAAAAGAGACAAGAAAGAGCTGCAACCAAAAAAGCACAGTCAATTGCAAGGAGGAGAAAATTACAAGCATCTACTCATATTAGGCCCTACTTCTACATTTTAGGCTTAATCTAACCATCGGAACAAGAGTCTGGAATACAGTCAGATTACTGCATCTTACACTGTTAAAATAAAACTCACTGAATATAGTAAATGTATTCAAATATGCTGCCCCAAAATTTAAGATACAGTGTTTTATCTTGTACAGTTTTTAAGTTAAACACCTTAGAAATGCAGCTTTGGACAGCTGACTACTGCACAAGGGAAGTTATTATCTACATTTCTTTTCATAAATTTGAGGGAAAGATTTCCTTTAAAATAAGAGTACTGCTACTAAGACGCTAATGGAACAGTAACACAACCTGTAACAATGATACGCTAGAATATTTTGACTGAGTTGTAGTTGGGTTTTTTTGGTTGCGTTTATTGGGTTTGTTCTTTCTTTAATAAACGCACAAAACTTACTCTTCATTTAGCTGCAGCTGACTTTAAAGCATGGGTGCTTGTTTTAGATTAAAAGTTGCTGTAATTATAGTAATTCATTTTTTTTTTTAAATGAAAATTAACCTCTAAGGCATCCTCCTTTCACTGTCCTTCCTGACACAGTTTTTAAACAGGGGGGGTTACAAAAACACTACAAGAAGGCAGATCATTTCACAAAACACACCTGTATAATTTTGTTAACACCACCACCAAATTCTCTTTCTCTCCAGAAAGCTCCTGGTGATTCACTATTCTTAAAAACAATGCAATTTTAAAGATGCATTTTGCCCACTTTCCCTGCAGGTCAGTATCTCAACTACCGCATTCTCCAGAGATTTGCTGGACTCATGGTTTCAAAGGTGAGCAACACTCATTACATAATTACTTTGATCTTGTAACATTAATTTACATGAAAGGCAGTTTTATTGTATTTTACCTGTTTCAGTGTGAGGGCTTTAGCTTTTTCTTTGGAGACACCCATTTCCCACACACACACTGCTGTGCTTGTTCCTCCAGTGATAACAAGTTTGGGGTTGGGGCAAATGGCACACAGAATCTGACCCCATTCTGACAAGCATTCATAAACAATCACCGCCTAAAAATACAGAAAACAAAGAATTACTTGCAGAAATAGTACTTTGTAGGATAAAAAATAAAAACTTGGCCGCAACCTTACATTCATTAAATCAGTAAGACCTGGTAAAAAATTATTATTAGATAATGTTATTCTGCCAGCATTCTGACGAAGACCCTTGAGAGGGAGCGATGAAACTGATGCAGCACAAGATTTCATTCACATGTGAAATAAATCTCCATTTTTATGTTTTTTTCACTATTGAGTACTAATTGCTGGAACAAATTTCAGATTACAAACCTTGTCTGACTCATAGGTACCCAGTCTGCAGCTGAGGTCTGCATAGCCCCAGGCAAACGTTTTATTCCACGTGGGTGGGATGAGAACCTTGTTCTGTTCTACTGCCAGAATGCCTTTATCAGTACACACGATCTGCCCCACAGGCTCCTTGAGCTCTGAAAGAGAAGATGAGGTTATGTTTTATTGCTGGGAGAGACAAGTACTATTTAATCCCTTTAAGTACCTGCTGCTCTGGCAAAGCAAGGTCTCTGTAGTGGCTATTTATACATTCTTGGCTCCAGCTGCAGTGATGGCAACTTTTGCTCCATTCCTAACAAATGCAGAGCCAAACATAGACCAGTGCTTTCTAATTTCCTGACTGAGAGTGTTCCCTCTAAGCCCTGCTATGCCCCATGTAATAGAACGTCTTCCTCTCTTTACAGCAGGGAGCCACAGATTCCTTTACTCAGCTAGGAAAGAAATCCCTGTATAGCATTTACCTGCCTCACAGACAATTAAGTTTTGTTCAGTCTCATGTCAGATATGAAGTCAAAAACGACTTTCTTTTGTCTCAGTGCAGCTACCAACACCACCCTTTCCTGCCAGCATTTCTCAGTATTTCTCGGCACTGTGATAAATAATCCTTTTGCCGTGAAAATCACAATAATTGAGGCTATCACAGGCCCAGAAGCAACGTACCCTGAATGTTGTTTGTTAAATTCAAACTTATAAAGAGGTGCTTGGGCTCCATTTTATCCCTCTATTTAAAAAATGTTAAATTAAACTGGTGCAGCTATGGTGCTTCCCAAGTACCTTTAAGGTAGCTAAGAACATAATCTTACAGCATTAGGATATTTTTAATTTATCTCTCTCACAAAACTATGGGCAGTGTAAGAATATTAGAACTAAGCTAAAAATGGAGAAGTACTATCTTGCTGAAACTCTGAATGCTTGGGCAAAGAAACAGCAATAACTACTACAGGTTTAAAGTTTACCTTTCACTGGGGCAAGAGATGGCCGCAGGTTGTCCAAATGATGGAAAAAGATCTTGTCACTCGTGGAACCAGGGGGCACAGAGGTTCCCACAGCCTCTCCATTCAGACGGCTTCGAACACGCTTTGGTGGGTGGGGTTTTTTGAAGAGCTGAAATTCATCAGGAAACTCATGATCATCAAAATTACAGGTTTACAATGGCACAAGCCTAAAAAGATCATAAATACGTCCAATACCCCTTCTAAAAATTCTGCAGGTCAGCAAATGTTACTTTACTGCTCTCAGTATTCACTAGTAACTCATTGTGAACATTTCACAAAACTTCAACAGTATGAAAACCAACAAGGAGCAAAGTTGCTCTGCCCCCTCAAGCTGTGGCATCTCAGGACCCTCAAGGAGTGTGTGAGAGCCCTCTTCCAAACACAGCACCAGCTCTGCAATGTTTTACATCACAACTTCTTAAAAGACAAACCCAAACTGCCAGGCACATTACTAGTGCAAGAGATGGGATAAAGAAGATCCACGCTACATCATGCAGGAAAGGAGTGCAAAAATGCACAGCAGTCCTGTGACTGAGAAAGCCTGCCCTGGACCCCCATGGGAAGTCACAGAGGGGAACAGCAAAACTCTACAGTTACATAAAAATGTGCTCCAAGAGCACTCACCCCCAACAATGCTTAAGGAAGTTTTGAGTTTCCCAAGTTTATTGCAGTCTATTTCAAACATCATGCAATTCCTGGTCGATCTCACCACAGGTTTGTACCTAACAGGCATCTGAAGATTCAGGCAGAGCTCAGGACTCAGCTGCAGTGCTCTTCTATCGCCCTGCCCTCCACCCCAGTCCCTGTCTGTCCATCTGGCTTGAGCTGGGCAATGTCTGATTATCATCACAACCCTGGGATTGGTTATTACATAAGAGGAGAAAACCCTACAGCCACTACATAATTAGATTATTGAGAGAGAACAAGGAAGGGAAAGGAGAAAAGCCACAGAAGACAGATGAGCAGTTCTTAGCCTTCCTTCCAAGCAACGAAAGACAGACAGCTCTAAGTGGGGTGCCACTGGAAATACTCTGTGGCTATCCTGAAATATTATGTGCTGAGAGTTGAGTTTGGAGTTTCCAACACATGGCTTGAGTTCCCAACAAATTGCTGAAGGTATCTCTGGCTTCCACCAAATCTAGGATTGGAAATATTCACCAATGACATTTAAAATCATCACTGGATAGCAAAAAGATTCTAAAGAAATGCCCAATAGAAAAAACCAAATCAAAACAACCAACACTTAGACCCCTCAAACCTGAACCCCTAGATTTAATATTACATTGAATTATTTAATGTAATCTCTTGGAGAACACAAACTTTAAAGTTGCACCAAAAATGGGCCTTTATAGCTCCTTAACTACAGCTGTCCCACAAAAATAAATCACCAATGAAACTGGGGTAAAAAAAAGGAGCAGAAGTTATTATAGAAATTATTTTATTACAGGGTAACTTCAAATACCTTAGCACTAGGCTTTACTTCGAAGTTGCGCTTTCACTCCTCCCCTATGACTTTGCAGCAGGAACATACTACCTTTTTTTTTAATGCTGATTTCTAGAGTTGAGCCATAATTCATTGTGCCTTTATTTTAAGGATGTAAAGGAGAAAAAAAGACACTTCTAATTTCACAAGCAAAGCCCAAAGTCTATCTTTATGTCCTTTATGATGGAAATAAAAATGATTTCACATCACTGGAAGAATATTTATGGATAAACACTCCCAAGAAGTTTCACTCCTAAAACACCTTCCTGTTTTATATTAACACATTTCAATTTGACTGTTAACTGGAAAATTCTACAAAGGGTATACCTGCTTTGGTATCTGTCCAAAGTTATTAATGAATCCTATGGTAGCTGTCTCTTTTAATGGATCATTGATGTTATATATATCCACTTGTCCCTCATAGAAGAGATGGTGAAAGACATTTACAGCTTCTACTGCGGCAGGACCTTGCTGTTTATAGCCAAAGATCAAGTCAATCCACTCATGCAGGTGAGCACTCACAAAGTCACATTCCAGAGCCTGAAATGAAAAAGGCATGCATTAAAACCAGACAAATTGCTCACTGGTTGAGTTTACTACACCTGCCACGAGGAAAAGTGCAGAACATATTTTGACATATTTTTGTTATGTTTCGATAAAGGTTTTCATTGAAGCAAGTCTTGCCTCAAAGTACCCTGTAGCCAAAAAGGGAGGGGAGGAAACGCTGGTTCTACAGACCTTGGCAACAATCACACACCAACCCTGAACTCACAGACTGGCCTGTGACTGTGCAAATTGAGCTTAGATTAATGTGCAGCGGAAAGTCCCAACAGACATTTTCTACTGTCAGCATTAAAATTCAAATTACCTCCCGATGGACTCTGATAAACTCACGAGGATCTCCTTTTGCCCATGGAGGGAGTATTACATCACCAAGTTTTGTGCCATTTTGTTTGCAACCTAATAAAAAACAAAAAGAAGGAAAAAATTTGGACAGAAGCACTGAAACTAAACTGCAACAGCAAAGGTGAAAAAAAGTGAAAAAAAAGAGAAAAAAATCAAATTCTAATATCTTGTCTCTATTAAGGAAGCCATTTCAGTCTTTTCTTTAAAATACTATGTCGGGTTTAAATGTCAGGCAACAAAACATGAAAAATTCTGCCTCAGTTGTTCATGTAAGACTTCTTTCACAAGAAAGAATCCAAATATTCCTTACTAAGGCTTCTGAAGAGGAAAACAGTGTAGTATCATAGAATAAAATTGTTGTTTTACTCCTGAAATAGCCTGTACTCCTGTGATGTGTAGCCAAATATTCACTTCCTAACAGTGCAGAGCTAACTGGTATCCCCCACAAGCTCCATGCCCAAGGATACTGGCAATTCCCCTGGTGTGCCCATGGCATGGGCACAACACATTCACCCTGTCCTGGCCAGCCCCCTTCTCACTCTGGACATTAAATGGTGGCATGTTGTGATTACCGAAAATATATTTGGTAAAACTCCTCAGTTATATTCTTGTTCTGTCAATTGTTGTCAAGAGACAATTCCACACTTTCTATTAACTCAGAGGAACACCAACGAATTTCCAAGTTTACAGGGGCACACAAAAAATAAGTGCAATGCTCCAACAGGAACATCACCAGACTTCAAATCTTCCTTTCTTCACCTGGGAGGAAGGCGAGCAGGATTGCTACAAATTATCACAATCAAAAGTACCATAGTGTTCAACAATTCTTCCTAAAAAAACCTTTTCCACTGTTGGTCCAAATGCTCAGTGAAGAATTTCTGGACTCCAATGGTTACAGTCCAAAATTATCAGATACATAGATAAGTGGACAAGAGCTCAACGTTTTTTCAGTAATATCCATATTCTTCTGTGTAAAATATACCTGGGAGAGGTTTTGCAGGGTGTTTTCTTAGGGCTTTTCTTTTTTTTTTTTTCTTTTTTTTTCTTCTAGTCTCTTACAATAGATTTTGAATAAAGGCTTTGAGGCCATTAAAACCTATGACTTGATTAATCTTTATTATTGCTATTAGATTCACAGCCCGGAGCTCAGAATATAAGAGCTTAATGCCACTGTTAAGAGTGACATATAGTAAGTAACATGCATCTCCTACAGAGGACTCCTACAGGTCTCCTACATGACTCCTGTTGAATAATCACTGTCACAAAAGCTGTGACAATTCAAAAAACCTGTAGGAATACTTTCAAATGAAGTTCTAAAAGTGAAGATTTGTCAAACGGATTTTGTGAAGCCTAAAAAAATAAGCACCAAAGATGGTGAACACCATCGTGGAATAGGTTACATGGAGAAAAATGCAAAGCAGAGAAACTCCAAGTAAAACATGATTATCTGTACATTTTGAACTGGTAAAAAACCAAAAACTGACAAAAATACACCACTCCAAACAAAAATCCTTTCAGGGACTAGTTCAGCAATTCTCAGAAGAAACTTTGTATTAATTGCTTAAAATGAACACTCACTAGTCGAGGAAACATTTTAAGTCTGTCTGGCTCTGTTCTCCCACCCACAGCGCTGCTATCAAGCCCTTACTGCCTACCTAGGTCAAAATTGTTGGAATTGAGCAGGAACTCGGGGAGGTAGAAGAACTCTGGGATGAGCTCCTTCACGTCTGCCATGTTGTGCTTGGAGGCGGAGTACCAGGCCTCGCGCACGCTGTGGAACATGCGGTCAGCCAGGTCGAAGTGACCGCCCTGCCGGGCAGAGAGAGGAGCACAGGTCAGTGTCACAGCACCCCTCAGCACAGCAGGCTTTGCCAGGAAGGCAAATCAGAACATTCTTTACTTAATGAAGACACGAGAACATAGCACATTTCTTCCTCTAACACAATGGATCTAATCAGCTGCGTTACTTTCAGGTACGTGATAACAGAAAACACAGACACAGATTTACAGAACTTTAAGAAAAGAGTCATCTGTCTGATTTCAAGTTTAGTCTCTTTCAGAGAAACAGCAAAATATTTTTCACAATAAAACTTGTTTTGGTTTTTGTCTGCTGCTACTTTGTTCTGCATATATTCAGAAAAAAGTTCAAACTACAAGGAAAAAAAAAGGTGAATTCCATCACATCTTTTAAAAAGACACATCAAAAACCTGCCAGGCAATAAGAACTCTACTAAAAAGTATTTCTTCTATGTTATTTGACGAAAACAAAGCTGACTGATCATATTTCCCAGTGATGTCTGAAATACATAGCAGGAAAGAAACATGAAGTGAGATAATGTAATTTTTACCTGTAACCGTAAGAAAATCTGAGTAAAAGGCTCCATCCGGACAAGATAGGAAGCCACGATCATGGCTGAGGAATAGTGGGTCCCATAGTGATAAGCTGGGGTTTCCCCTGCAGATTAAAAATCATAAACATAGGAGAAATAAAGTAGTTAGGGGACAGAACCAGTACTAATGGGAAAAAAAAAATAACACTGTATTTTAATTACTCTGTGGCCTTGGACACATTCAAAATTGGAATCTGTAATCTTCATTTTGAGACGTCTGAAAGCTTTATGTTCTATCACTTGAGTTTTAGCTGCAGTGCAGTAGCCCTAATTCAAAAGGGTTCTGCAGAGCAGTACTGAATGGTTACTAATTTTTTATTTTAACTAATTGAAATGTTGTAGTGAAACTATGGTGATTTCTGCTGACGAAACATTAAAAAAAAAATTTTTTAAATTTTCGGTCTTGTTTTTTACTGTGGATTTAAAGTCTTGGGCAGAAATACACATCAGAACTGTTGCCTACAGATTTTGTACAGCTTTTACTTTCTTAATTTTCTGGCAAGCACACTTGGAAAATACTGACTCATTTATAGAAATGAATGCCTTTGCCACCTACTGCTGTTTGACACAGAACAGCACTGCAGTAGTTAAACAGGCCTCTGTCTTCTTGACAAGAAAACTTGTCTTGCCAAACACAAAAGTTTTATTTTCAATATATAAGGAAGCTCTAAAATCGTAAATAGGTAACTTAATTGCACCTCATTCCGAGGCTTTTTTAGCTAAGAAGCTGCTGATTCCTTAGCCAAAAAACATGCTTTAAGATTAGAGATGAAAAAGCTAGAACACTGCTAATGCAGAAGCATTTGCATTCTTTGTGCTCCTTATTTTCATGCAGTTGCATTCAAACTGTATTCCCAGACACAGCTGGTTGTGCGCTTCACGTGCCTACCCATTCCAGTCTTTAGACAATGTTAAACTCATCTAAATGTGCAACTGTTCTTTGTTTTTACATATAAACAAAGCTGTCATTCGGATTTAAAATAAACAACACAAGAAAGAAAGCCAATGTCCCTTTGTTCTAATTTAGTCTTTGTTGGACAAAACCATGGCAGAGTTCTGCACATCCCTACCCAGATCTCTTTACTCGTATTATAAAAAAATCCACGAGTCCCTCCCATGATGACAGGCACATGTTCCTCTGCTCTTTCTGCAGGATGGATTATTCCTTACCATTGGGATCTTCCCAATCCTTGTATCGCTTCTTGTACTGGGCTAACCTGTCCTCTGTTTGAGCTCCCATGGGCTTGGCCAGGTTTCTGAATGTTTTGGGATTTGTAAGATCCAGTTCCTTTAAAAACAAAACAGACAACAATTTTATAAAACCAAACCACATCCTTTCAACACTGCTGATTATCACAGTTAACACCACCTACCTCCTAAGGCTGTTATCCCTGCTTTCTACACACACAGCAAGTGCAATGTTGGATATGCTTAAAACAGTCCTTCAGTCTGATCCAAGAGAGCCAGTATGTTTTATTTTAAATCACATCTGGGCTCTGCATAACTTTTGCCCTGCTCCTCTCATCCTGTCCCCAATTCCCCCCATTTTTTTTCAGAAATACTCAACAAGCACCCTAACAGTATTTTATGTAATGGTCTGGTTGCTCACAGTGGCTGTCCACAAAAGCATTAATAGGATGTTTCACCTTTTTCAAAAGCAAATTCTTTCACCATGGGGCCAGATTTCATAGTAGCCCCTACCACAGCCTTCTGGACAAGGATGCTTTCTCTGTGGGCTTAGCATCCCCCAGGAAATTCAGTTTAAAGCTAATGCAGACATTGATAGGAACGGCGGCAAGGTAGAGGGGCAAACGTCTCTCTCTGGATCCCAGCCCTCACCCGTGCACAGACCAACAACATCCGTAAAATCAGTGCAGCCAAGATTCTCTAATACTCTCCCTGCTGAGAAGTGGGAGGAACAAAATAGAAACCTCCAACTTACAAAAAATTACTGACAAGGCTGACAAGATGTTTCATTTACCTCTGAGTCATAGTCTGCGAGGATCCAGGGAAAGACAGGGTACTGCATGAGGTCGTTATAGGATCTGCCGGCCAGCGTGTTTAGGTGCATCAGGTACTGGAAGTTACTGATTTCTCCTCTCTTAAGGAAGATAGATAACAGCACAGTAAAGTTTTCACTTTACAACAATCAAATGTCAACCTACCAGACTGTCAGTGTTCAGCTCTCCCTAAACACATGAAACTTACTTCGATATTGCTGTGCTCACTCTACTTTTACTACAGCCCTCCCCCTGCATTTTCAACAGTAGAACTATTTCCTATTTGATGATGATCATGAAATACTAAAAATTAAATGCTGAGATAAACTTTCTATAACAGTATGTTCTACCTGTTAGAAAAAGAGGATGCAACTTACGTGTACTGATTATGCATCACTACAAAATTTCTAATTAAATACAAAAAATACCCCAACATTTTCATACTTACTTCCCATCTCTGAGTAACAGATTTTTCTCCCACTAAAGTGCTAAGCAAGCCAGACCTAGTGGGAAGAAGAAAGTGAATTTTTTGACTTCGCATAAGAGCTTCGCATAAGGGTTACATCTTCACAAGACAACCCAAAATTTCAAGATTAAAACTTTCAAATTGCAACAATTAGTAAAACATGTCTCTGTTCCTTTTTGCTTTAGCATTACCTTTTTTAAAATTCCAAACACACACTGTAAAAATTATGCGTGTTAATTACGTAATTCAGTGCAAGTGGTGGCTGATGAGTAAAATATTTTTAACAACTTGGATAAATCTGATGGCTTCAGCACTCCAATTCCTTTCAGAACGTATCTGTATGCTGATAACGTTAATTCTGGTAGTCTCCAGATAACCCTGACATTAATACAAGCACCATTTATTGGAAACTGATGAGCCGCAGAGGTTGTGAGGAACAGAACCACCTACCCTTGCTCTACGCTGGTGTTTGGTCTCTGCCCAGACACCGACTCCGAGCTGTCGGTCAGAGATGGCACCACAGCCAAAAACCTGCAGCAGCAGTTAAAAGATTATGGTTAGTGTTTCTGTCCTTGGGATATCATCTCCTGAGAAGCAGCATGCATTTAGTACAGTTACAGACTTCCTTTTGAGCGGCTCCACAACATCTCCAACAAAATCACAGGAGCCTCTTCTCACTGAAGGCATGTAGTGCCTTCTAGTGGCTCTTTCCTGCAGCACTAAGGTGCTAGCAGGCACCAAAAAACCCTCCACACAAGTAGTTGCAAACATTAACGTTAAATGTTCTAACTTATTTTACAATACCTTTGATAAACTTTGTTTCTAACTCCTTTCTGGAAAGCTAGAAGATAGTTCCGTCCATCTCCTGAGAAAACTTCAATTGCAATTGGCTGAAAACAAAGAGGACAAACCCATGTCAACACAAACTTAACTTTCTTGTGACCTCTGAATGTCAGGCACAGACCAGTTCAGTCATGCTATGTGTGGCACCAAATTATGGTGAAGCAGACTTTGCTTAGTGCAGCCAAACGTTTAATTTTTGGATCACTGACATTGACTAACACAGCCAATAAACTAAATCAGGGTAAGTTCCAACAAGGATGCCCAACCTAAATGCTTCAATTTCAACACAGTCAACAGCTTCACTTTCCAAATACTCATCAGTTATGTATTGATTTTAATTTTTAAAAATGACATCATCAAAACACTCTAAATTTGCCTCCCCCATCCAAATATGGTGTCCAAGTTACCTGCAAAAGGTATCTCCTTTTATGCACCTCCTTGATATCTTCATATGCAAAAATGCTGCAAGTTCTTTTGAGTTGACTTGGACCTTGCCTTGCTCCTCTAGGTATGATTGGCTCATGCATCCTGTAAATGAGTATGAACAAGCAAGAGAGAAGTGATTAAAATGAAGAATTAAAAAGAAGAGAAATTAAAAGAATTATCCCATTAATTCATATGAGAGCCCAATTACAGAAACAGCTGATTTTCACAATATACCATACTACAAATTGCTCAGTGTAAGCACATGCTCCTGAGGTCTTCCTGCATCTTACATTACCTTGAAACTGACTCTTCAAAAACCTCAATAATACTTCTTGTTCAGCTTCTAAGGATCAAGGAAACTCTCTATTAAGGTACTCACTTTGGAGGCAGTGTCTCGATGTCCCGTATCTCCCTGGTGGCTGTCATGGTGAACCCATCGATGACATAGAAGTGCTCTTTCCCAAAGAGAAGCAGCCCCTCGCTGGTGTCAAGGCCCTGAACCCGAGCACAGCGGTACATGTGCTGGATCTGTGAGGAGAAGCAGATGCTTACGGAAAGCAGGTTAAAGAGCACAGGCTCAGACCACTGCCCTTTTAGAACAAGTCCCAGACACTGCTTTATCACTCATACATACAGCAAAAATCCTGTCATTCTCTCCTTTAATCAGACCTAATGCCAGTGACTAGCAACTGGGAAGGAAATTGGATAAAGCCTCATTGGTGTGATATAAATGTATCTATTTATCAGTTTATCCACTTGCACTACGCTGCCTGAACATACTTTAGAACCTGTAGCCTACTCACCCATGATCACAATGCTATTTACTGGTATACTTCAGATGGACAATGAAATGAAATACCAAATATACAGGATGGTAAATCAACACTGATCTTGGGGATGAAATACTCCTTATCAAGGTTTCCAATTCTAATGAAGGCAACAATTAATTAGGAACAATGTGCCAAGTTCAGCATTTATATTTTCAATGTTTGTTTTCTGTCCTGATCATTAAGTTGACAGGACAATAGACCAAGCATGGGATAGCTCATAGCCTTCATTTCAGGTGAACATTTCCCTTGCAGGCAGAAGGTAAAAGAAAAAAAAGTTTCCAGTACAGTGTTTTTACGGTCAGGCACACAAAGTACACATTTTAAAGAAGAAGCTGATGAAATATACAGATGAAGGAAGGTATATAGGACATTTATTCATGCTCGTGATATGCAATGAAGAAATTCCAATGCATTAAGTTCTCAGTGTGTTTGAAGTACACAGTACCTTCTCTCCTTCTTCAAGAAGTCGAAGCAAAGTTGTATTGTCAGTCTTCTCCTCTTCATCAATCGAACTCCCCTCAACAATTTGATCCTGTGACTGGTCCTGGTTCTCATCATCTCCTCCATCAGGAGCAGAGCGAGATCGTTTCAGGGGAGGTTTCACCAGGCCTGGAAAAGAACAGAGACAGATAAATAAAACCCTGAGACGTAAAAAATTAACTTCGCAAAACCTATAATCTTTCAAATTACTGACCCAATGCTAAGAGAGAAAATCAAGAGCCCTGCAGGACTTGTGCTTGTCTTAATGCAAATGCATGAGAAGATGACAAACCAAACAATCTAACCTTTGACTCTTGCAATAGTGTCCTCCCCGTGCTCCGGCTCCTGCTGAGTTGTTTCACCCACTGTGTTCTCTTCTATGGCGTCCTGGAAGACCGCGGGGTTTCCGGAAGCCAGGCGCATGTAGTACTCCTTGCTGTCATAACTGATGGCTCTCCGGTAGCGAGCAGGTTTCTTGGGAATAATGGAAGAAATCGCTTGGTCAGCCAACTCCCCACTCAGTCTCTCAGCAATGCTGTTTCAGGAACAGGGTGTGCAGCACAGTGCATGCCCATCAAGTGTTTTGTGTGTGCCCATACACCAACACAGACAGGAACAGAGACTCCTCAGGAGATCTGATCTGTTGGCTAATTTACAAGGAGCTATAGAGCCACTCAAGCAATAATGGGGTTGTAGAAAAGCCTGCAGATAAAACTACAACATGGGGAGTAAGTGTAGCCAGCATGTTACGAACCATCCTAAAAAGCTGGGTTTCTTGTGCTAAAGACTGACTGCTCAGAAGGCCATTTTATCATCTTTTTACTCCCTACCAACATATGCAGTTTATTTGTTAGCCAGCTGACTTCTTTGTTTGTCAGTAATTCGAATAAAAAATTGCCCCAAGAAGATACAGCTACATGGAAGCTGGTATGAACTAAAAGCACCCATGGATTGGCTTTAAGACTCAAATATTCCTCTTTAATTCAGCTGCTGCTTTTTTTAGTAAAGTTTCTGATGCCTTATGGGCAGGAGACTGGCACGAGAATATGCATTTACCTGAAGCATTGTTTGTAGCTTTGGGTGGTGTTTTTGGTCTTTTTTTTGTGGGGGGGTTTTGCTTTGTTGAGCGTTTGTTGTCTTGGTTGTTTTGGTTTGGATTTTTTTTTTTTTGTGTGTGTGGTGTTTTCTTCCTCTTTGTCTGTCCCAACCCCCATCACAGGCTAATTCTTACATTCCTCACTTAATTAAGGAAACAACATTCAGAAGAGAAATCAAACAATCAAACTAGCTTTATTACAAGTTGATGCTTGGGATGATAAAGATATTAAGATCAGCAACACAGAAATTTATTATCCAGGTCATACTGGCTGTCCCCAAAAATCAAAAATTCAAGGCACTGTAATTGAATTTGCTCACTTATGTTTAACCAATTCTTCACTCCTTATCAGCACAAAAATGCCACTTAAGCAATGTTTAAAACATCTGTGGAAACAACTTATGTATAACCTACAAAGAGAAATCCTTAATAACACTGCTAAGGGGAAGAAAGGAAAACAGTAACAATTTATATTAGATATTCTGTATAATAGAATTACTTGTATTTATATGAATTAGATAATTGTTGAAGGTAATTCAAAATGAGTGAATGCACATTACACACTGTACTTAGTGATGGGCAAAACTGCAACTCTAATTAACAGAGAAGGGCATAATACTGAAATGCTTGCAGAGAAGCCACTTGCAAGCATGTCTGTTCTTTTCAAGACAGGATTCACACTTTTTAAGCAAATGTGTGCAGTTTATTAACAGCAAAACTGAGAAGAGTCAGCTAAGACAAAATTAATATGGGCTTTAACAAAAGTCGGCCTTTTACAGCCCATTACAGCCAAAAAGGAGAAAAAACGCTCCCCAGATCCTCTCTTAAAATGAAACACTTTCCCAGTAAGTGCTTCCAAGTGATCGTGTTGCCCATTACTAAATGTGTTCCACTGACCATTAGTTTCAGGTCCCAAAGCCACAACACTCCACACAGTGAGAACAGTGGTAGCACAGCCCAACACAGCCTGTTAGTGTGCAGCGAAGAAGGGAAGGTCTACAGAAAGTTTTATTAGGTGAAGGTTGAGGACAGCACAGTAACATCTTCTAATGTGATTACTGAAAAAACCCTTAGGCCTGGAATTATTTACCGGAAGAGCAAGTTGAAAGCCAAACGTAGAAGCCTTGTTAAGACTGCCTAACATGCAGGAGGAGGAAAAGTTGTATTTATTTTACATTCTTTTGGTCAGTGTACTTGTTTCTTTACCTTTTGAGGAATGGTATCATCAGATGTCTCAGGAAGTCTGCTTGAGAAGTCAGACTGGAAACAGGGCATCAATTACATAAGCATCAGAGAAAGAACACTTTTGAGAAGAATGTATGATGGCATGTTCTCTACTTCATGTGAATTAGACTGTCACTACAGCTACTGTGTGTCAGACCACAAGCAGGCAAAAATATCTAATGGTTTAAAACTAACAGAGTGCTACGTTTGCTCTGTTTTTAAGTACTTTGACACTCAGGCATAATTTGAAGGAAAAAATCCTGCATGCACGTACGCACACCTAAAAAGACACAAAAAAGACTGCTTCATTTCTTAAAAACAATATTCCAAAATTAACAGGAACTAACTGCTAAGCTTTCAAAGGCAACACACATTTCTGCTACACAGCCCACCTTCATCTTCATGGATTGATGAAAGTACATTTCGCAAGTGCACCCAAAACAAGGCCTGTAGCCTTTTTTCTTTTATTTTCAGATCACTGTTTTCCAAATTATCTAGATTAAGGCCAAGAACCCAGACTGAACTTCACACAGTAATGGTACTTTCAGCCTCTGGAGGCTTGTGAAGATGCCTGTGCTGTTTGCTGGCAGTATCACTCAGCACACCTCACCTTACATTGAAATGTCTTCGAGTTTGCTTGGTTTTGAGCCAAGTGATTCAGACCCTTCCCTAAATATACCATGAGGAACAACTGGACTTTACCAACCATTTAGGACAGACAGACAGAGTACCAGGTCATATCAACAGAGTAAAATACATTTCTTAAGAAAAAACTATTTAAAAAAAAAAAAAAAAAAGGGATTTTGCAACAGGGCATATAACCACCCATCTCAAACTCCTGAATACTTACCAGCAAGTTTGTTTCCTGCTCAGCCTCGGGCATGTAGGGATACTGAGTATAAAACATGTCATTCCGCACCATCTTTTTCCTCATTCTGCAGGGACCCTCGGTCATCTCCAGCATCCACTTGTCCAGGTGGGAGCCGATGGGGGGACCCCACAGCCCTCGCTCTCGCAGTAACTCATACTCAATTTGAGACCACTCCTCTGTCACGTATTTCAGGGCGTTCTGCTGACGCTGAACACAAACACACTTGTAAATGCGCTGAATTTGAAAAAGGATTTTAAGAATGAAACCAAAATTTGTTTTAGAGGCCTTCCTGTTAATTTTGGCACATGAGAGAGAAGTTTGATGAAGCAAAGTTTGGTGGTTGTTTTTTTTTTTAACAAATTTCTTTGAATGACCTGTTTCTCTCAGAAGTTATTTAAGATTTATAGCACATAGCTCAGCAACCAGTTTGAATCAAATGTCTTTGAGAAAGTCTGGCAGACACCACAGGGTGGAACGATTTCATTCTGGGAGGCACAGAGCAGCCACTTTCTATCACTGCATGATACCATAAAATTTTCTTTGTGTTCCTATGAAAGTAGCATTTGGATACAATGCTTCTCCACATTTCCTCTTAGTTTTTCTACAATGCTTTAGAAAGACAGTGTATTTCCAATCTCTCTCTTTTTGTTCCCTGCTTTGGTTTTTTTTTTACATTTCTAAGCAACTTAAGCTTCTTGAAAAAAATTCTGATTTAACATGTAATATTGCTACAAGAGTTTTCATCTACAACCTGATCAAAATGAGTCTCCTCATTTGTTTATTTGATTGCATCTATAAACCCCTAAAAATAACAACTGTAAGTAAACATTCAAGCATTTCACGTATGAGAACCCAATATTTCACCGGCCTTATACTGAGAAATGGCATTCGTATAACCTAACAGGCCAAAGTATCAGTGTCAGGTAATTAATCCTGCAAGCCATCCATACCTCCTGGTATTCTTTGTACTGCATATCAACCAGGTCCCGAACCACTGCAATGTGAGTAAACATCCACTGGGAAATTTCCTAAGACAAAAACAAGGTGACAGATAGAATAATACTTTAGAAACAAGGGTCTGTTTGAATGAAAAGCCTATGAATACATCACCTTGCTAAACTTGCTCACAAAGAATAGTTTCTTAAAATAAACATTCAGAACATTCCCAAACAGCCCAAGATTGGCACTGACAAACACTCCTTTTCCCTTTTTCCTTTTACGTAATATTTTGTGGATGCTGCCTCGTTTGCCGGAAATCCTCAAGACACCCATCTCTCCTCACTTTATCCCACAGTATCTCCGTTTTCACTTACTGCTTCCTCTACTGATACAAGCAGGAATAGTTCCTGTCAGCTCAGTTCGTGAGGTTCTTCCCTTTCCCTTTCAGAGCATTTCTGCTCACAAGGAAAAGGACTGAGAGCACTGAGAATTCGTTATTTTATCAAAGCCACTGGCTAGTTTTCAGCTCAGAAAGAGAACTAGCAACATATTTTTCCACAAAACTTTAAAACCCCTCTTTCCGTCTTGAGGGCAGGATGGAGAAAATGACCAACATCTGTATCACAGCTTCCATTTCACTGCAGTATTGCAAACAGAACACGAGACCCAGATTACCACAGTCATGAACCAGAAGCAGTTGAGCAGTCTCACCAAGGAGGGGTTTAACTCTTGGCTTAATGTTACAGATATGCAGATGGACCTACTAAATTAGGACACACAGTAGCAAGATGCCTAGTCTGGAAAGTCAAAAAAGGGTAAGAAAACCAAGCACCAGATAATACTTCACATTCTGCAAAATTCCCCACCTTGGCATATTTACCACAAACCCCAAATGTACACTGCTGGACTTTAGACTGCACGTTATTACTTGATAGAACTTACCTGTGTAGAGAGGTTGTGTTTACTCAGCCCACTCTCCTTGCGGTTTCTCCTGGAACCAGTCAGTTTAGAGAGGCCAAATCCACTGCTGACTCGTGACAGTTTGGACTGTGTGGTTGGAACCAAAGCCTCTCCTCTACTGATGCATTTTTTCTCATGAGCTGAAAAACGAAGTGTTGGGAGCACTTTTTAGGGTTTTTTTTTTCCTCTCCCCCCATTATATTTGTTTTTTTAAACAGAAGGACCTTTTCTGTTGCTTCAAAAAAGTGTAGCTCTACTCAAACCACTTCTACAAATATACTGACCATAATGGAGATACTGGAAACCTGAGCAAACATCAGCCAGGAACATAGCATATCTAGAAATACAGAGACTGCAAAAAACAAGTATTCCAGGTTTCCAAATATGTTTTCTGTACATCCAGGTTAACCTCAGTTACTTCAGAACTGTAAATCATCAAATGAGTCACATCTATGGAATCTTAATTTCTGCTGTCTAAACTCTTGCTAACTCAGTTGAGCATCAGTTGATCTTTATTACATGGATGCAGAGCTAACTTATGCTTAACTTGTTGTCCACCAGGATTCCCAGATCCTTTTTCTGCAGAGCTGCTTCCTATGCTGAACAGATTTCCCAGCCAAGAATCAGTCACAGCACCACTGCTGCTAGAGAAGGACTGCTCAGCCACCCATTTCCAATCTTATCAGCAGACCAGGAGTTTGCAGGCCGCACCTAGACAGACTCAAGAGGATCCCCCTCCCTGCCTGGCCCATCTAATCCTAGGAATGGTAACAAGAACCTAGACTGAACCTCACACAGTAATGGTACTTTCAGCCTCTGGAGGCTTGTGAAGATGCCTGTGCTGTTTGCTGGCAGTATCACTCAGCACACCTCACCTTACATTGCAAGGGTTCGTGGGGAGGAGCTCAATGCCTCCACTACTGTAATCCACAATACACTATTTGCTGACTCACAAACACAGGGCCCTGTGCACTGGAGTGCAAGATTATCCTACATATGGTCCAGTTTTGGAAGGATTCTGTTACACAGTGCCAGTTTATAGAGTATCTACAGCTACAAAAAATTTAAGCCTATGTTAAAACATCTAGTGCATACGGTTCACTCTGAGGAAATCCACCCTTCAGGACAGACAAATCCTTAGTCAGGACTTACCCAAATGATTTTGCCAACACTTTAAACTCGCTTCCTCAATGAAAGGTCTGGCAACAGTTATATCCACTTGGCCACGATCATTGACCGGCAGTGTCACTTTGAAAACTTCTTCCAAAACCTGTTTTTTACTGTGAATCAGCTCTGTCCACACTCTGTTTATGGCTTTTAAAAGAAGCTGGCGACCTGCATAAGTACAAGATCACAAACAGCAAGCTCTCTACAGTGCTCGTAGAAGTGGTATTTTTACAGTAGTGAAATTAATAATTTCTGTGATTACACTGTAGTTTCTTCCCCCTCGCATGATGTGTGAAATGCCTTTGGTCAGAGTGCCTTTTTTCGCCATTCATAAACTATCAGAAAGCATCTAACAATTAATTTTGGCAAGTTTTTTCTCTGTGAATTTGAAATATTGGCTCTGATGAGTTGTGACTCACCTCCCACACCCATCTATTAACAAAATGAGATTGAAAAAACCTTATAGGAGTCTGTGTCTATAAATACTTATATATTATTCTAAACATACATTATGCTTCAGCATTTTTACATATAGTGTGTGCCTAAGTACCTGCATATATATTAAATATATACATTTAAGAATCACTGAATACTTTCTTCCACAGCTAGTTCATAAATTTCCTTTGAGTGAAAGACTGTAAGGATGCCACAAAGTAGTAATTGTATAGTTTATACCATATATTTCTTACCTTAAAATGAGCCGCTTCTATTGCATTTAAAACAGTGCATACAAAACAGTATTTCTAATTCTGGAGCACGTCCAGAAAACAATGAAGAGCTCTTAGTATTTTAACAAAACTGTAATTTATCCTCAATGTGTCTATCTTGGTATTTCCAAGAGACTTTTCATCTATTTTTTATATGTTTTTATACACACACAGCCCCTGTGCCCCTCCAGAGAGTAACTGGGTAACATACACATACCACAACCCCCTGTCCCGAGTCACTGGGGTAAAAGATTAGTGATGACAATACAGAAGTGGCATTATGAGACATCTGTGGCTTTGTCATTCTCAGATTACCTTCGCTGACATCTTGATTGTAGACTCCATCTGGTTCTATATCAGAGGGGATCATAATGTGCCAAGTCGTCATCCTGGCTTCTGCTTCCAATCCAAACCCATCAACATTGCTACAAACACACAATGGATTAACAACCATCAGAATAAAAAGACACAAAAATCCAAGCCAAGAGAAAGTGTTTGATTCCCTGTATCAGGTTCACAAAGATTAATACACACTACTACAGCAAAGCATCTTCACTTCTGTCCATTTGAGTTCTGACAATCTGTGGCCACAAGCTGAACTAAAGGTTTATGAAGAAATGATGTAGCATGGATACCAGTGTCACTAGAGGAAGATAGTGGCATTCAAAGAAACACAAAACAGACAAGGCCAGAAATGGAGAACCCTGGGGTTTGATGACTGTTGCCAAGTGTCTTTGGATGAAACACAAGTTGTGCATCTTCTTGGAAAGAACAAACGAAAATGCCAGGCTGGCATTTGCAGCAATGCAGGAAAATGGGTGTATACAGCATTTGTCATGGACACCTGATTTAATGCAAGACTGGAATTACTCAATGCTATACAGAAGAAATACCAGGATACTGAACTTGTATGAAATGATTCAACAGACAATAAATCCAGTGACAGGATCCTCTGACTATTAGTTACCTAGCACCAGTGTTTCCTTCTATCTTTAAAACATTTCAATTTACAAAAGGTTAACAACAAAACAGTTAGTAAAACACATATGTCAGTATTTAAAATACCTCTGCAAAAGGAGATAAAAATGTTCTCTATTCCCAGGATCTTCAAACCTAATTTTGTCTCAAAATGAATCTCTTAAGCTTGCTTGTAACTCACTGGCTGGAAAATTATAAACAGTCCGCCAAAATTTGCTGACTTATTTGCAAGGTGAGTAAAAGAAGAGGTCATTTTAGTACTTCCCAGCCCTGGTTCTGGAATGAACCTTTGTCTGAGATTTTTACCTTCCCACATGCAGATTAATCAAGCAGTGAGCTAGGCAGCTGATGAACTCTTGATCATGATTTCCAGGTCCCAAAATCAAATTCCTGTTCACAGTAAGGACCCTTAGGGAATCAAGGAGAGCCACTTGCTGAGGAACCGTTTTGTGCGCTCTTGAGAACTGATACAGGATGGTTCTGTTCAGGCAGTGATAAATGGCATCCAGCGAGAGTCCCTGAGATCTTCTTTTTGACTGATGGGAAGTAAAAAAACATGATCAGAAGTAGCATAAAATAATTTTAGTGACACACAATCTTCCCTTGAATTCACCCATGCTCATTTTTCAAAACTGGCATTTTACTGTAAGCGTCAATTCCATGAATTACAAGGATCAAAATGATATTAATGATGATACACTTAGAATTTTAACATCTATAAAGATGCTGCTGATTTCTAACAGTAAGTCTTCTAACAATCTCCAATAGAAGTGTGTGAGAAAGCTTCCCAAAAACATCAAGGTGAATTTAGGGAGCTTCCCAAAATTCATGTGAGGCATGTTCCACTGTTTATTTTGGGTGATTTCTAAAAAATAATGTCATCTGAGAGCAGATTTTACTCAATTGCTCTTCACAGAAAGGCATACTAAGAAAGCTCAGTAAAGAGAGAGTGAGCTTGAGAAAGAAAAGCATGTTTCTGTGCTGACCCAAACATGTATCACTAGCACATTGTTTAGTGACATCACTCCATGCATTTCAACAAAACCTGCAAAAATGATTTTTCAGGCAGGGTAACAGAACAGCACTGTTACCTGTGCAATGAGCTGGATTATGAAGTCCACAAGAAGCTTGGATTCTTTGTTGAACATGCCCTGCCAAAGCTTATCTACCACACGCTGTGTAAAATAAAACACGTTGTTCACCAGCACTTGGTAGCTTCCTCCACTCGTTATAGGCAGAGATGCATCTTCACCTATGTAACAAAAAACCCCAAAGTTTTCTACATTTATCAAAAAACCCCATTGCATAAACACATTCACATTAGCTTATGCTTTCTAGATTTCCGTAAAAGAGAAAGAGATTCAATCAATGAAAGCTAAAACCTCATGGCTTCCCTACAATAGGACTTTCCCTTTGATGTAAGCAACCATGGTTCTGGTTTTGTTTTTTTGGTTTTTTTTAAAAAGATTATTCTGGATTTTAAAAACATTATTCTGGATTTATTTTGTTAATACACTGCACCCAGAAGAAGACAAATTACTGCTGTGGTGAGAAATGGGGAACCTTACAAGCACTTTTAAAAAGAAATGCATACAGCCCCTCATGACACCTGGGATAGAGGCAGAGCAGACCAAGAGCTCCTGGGAAGTCCAGCAGACCATCATGAAACGTGACTGGGCCCCCTAAGCCATGTAGTTTTTGTGAATAACCTATTTTACAGCTTTGGCACAGTCCATGTAAGTGAGGGAGCATGCAAGCACAGCAACACCATTTACATATCAAAGGAAAGGAAAGAGCAGGGAAAAAAAATTAAGACAATCAAGTTGCAACAAACCAGAACACCAAAAAAGAAAAAGTCACAGAATCAAAACTTTGTGTCCAAATCAGTAGATTGATAATTAAATTTGCTATATTACCCAATAAAACATCAGCTGCAAGTAGGTGGTCCATCACTCCATCCAAAACATATGTCTGAAACTCCTTCTGCTGTGTTCGTGTTGATCTTTCAGGAGAAGCCTAAAAAAAACCATTAAGATAATTAATATCTCTGAACAAAAAAGAAGGAAGGTGGGGTGTTCTGGGTGATTTTTTCTTCTCTCAGCTTCTCCTACTTTTTTTTCTCTTAGCATTATGTCTCAACCAAAAAGTTTTGGCTTTATCAAACAATTTAAGCATGCACATCGAGTACACATTGGCTGCATGCAGTTTTGCAGAGTAGGCATTATTCCTGTTTAAATCCAGGAAATTCATCTTCTGCCATAATAGGAACTGGAAAAGAACACATTCTGAAAAGGTGCATGAAACTCTTTGATATGAACATATGGTTAACCTGTGATCTCCTCAGTTGACAGTCACCTCCTTCAGCAAACAATGAGTAAATAGGACAGATCAAACGTTTAAGTTGTAGAAAGAGAAATAACAATAAATTTAGCAGTGTATACCTACACAATCCTATTTATGCTAAGGGGCCAGTAACACTGACAACAGATAAGAAGTTAAAAGAGCTGTAAAGAACTGCAGCCATTTGAACATGGTCTCAAATATGCCTCTCAGTGGAAGTCTGTGGATAACTGACGTCTTCTGTCATTTTTTTTTTTTTTTTTGCTTTGTGACTGCAGAGAGGTGCACAAGTGCCCCAGGAAATTTGATAGGAAATATACAAGAATGGTCCAAAATTCCTGCAGCTTTCAAAAAAAATCAGGGAGACTCAGCAACATGTAAGATGAGGTAACTAACAGGTAGGTCAAGGAGAATGAGAAGTGATGTGAAGTGAACATTTCAAAATGTACTGTCTGAAGGTGTAGGCAGTTAAATAGTAACTGAACTCCTCACCTCTCTGCCTCACCATGAAGTGTCACGAACTTTAGAAGTTGATTTATAGCAAGATAAAGCAGTTATTTTGCGAGGTTTTATAGCATATGACCCCACATGTCTTTTTATCTAATTGGCACCATCTATGGCATAATTTCTTTGTATCTAATATAAACAGAACAGAAATCTTAATGTTTCTGCAGGGGTTTTATGTTTTCAACAAAATCAATACAGATGTCATGGCTGGAAAGGCGTTTAACAACTGAGTTATACTCCACAAAAAAAAAACTTGAGGAAAGCTACAACTTCTCATGCTGATTTTCCAATCCATTAAAGAAAGGTGACCAAACTACTGTTTATGAAACACTAGTGTTTCTTTTTTTTTTTCCATTCTTATTTCATGACAATTCCACTGAATTTCAGGTCATCACTAGTCTAACTTTGTAAGGTAAATAAAAGAAAGCATTTTAGGGAAATAAGCTGTCACAACTGAGCTCAAATAACAAAACCAAACCAAAACACAAAACCCAAGGAAACTCTACCTCTAGTAGAAGGTCTACCAGTGGAGTCTGTTTGCTGGCTGGAGTGAGACATAGGTTATCAATGATCATCACACGCATGAAGTCAAACACAAACTTCTTGGCAGGGTGATTGGTCAGGTAGGTCTTGGTGCCCACATTGCAGTATTCTGATTGGCTCCTGTTCATGCCAGAATCAGCTGCAAAGGCTTTAAACTCTTCAGCTGGGGACCCAACTTCATCATCAAGATCAGTGACCTGTAAAAACCAGCATGTTAGAACTGTAGAGACTGGCAAATTAACAGCAGTTTCTTCACTTTTCTATTCTTTGCTTGTCTTTTTAAGGGTATTTCACTTCACATTTGGCTTCTTAAGAAGCCTTTTTAGAAAATTATGATGTTTAGGATCAGTTCCCCAACATGGAAACATCCAGTTTTGGATTCCCAAGGCAAATAATGATCTGGCATGAGTTACATTTCATGTTCGCTGACCAACAGAATTACTTGGGCAATTTCTAGATGCTTGGCAAAAATAAATGTTCTCATTGCAAAAAAAAAAAAAAAAAAAAAAAAAAAAAAAAAAAAAGTTTTGAAAAAATTTTTAACAAAAGCATTTAAAAAAAAATCAAAANAAAAAGTTTTGAAAAAGTTATTAACTAAAGCAGTTAAAATAAAATCAAGACAGAAGCCAACTAAAAAAGGCCATCAAGCTTACATAACATAAAACAAAAAAGGAACTGAGCCTTTTTTTTTTTTCTTTTAATACAATACCTTCATCAGAGTGCAGTTATGGGTAAGCCGGTTTCCCAAAAATCTCTAAAAGAAGAAGAAGAAAAAAAAAAAGGGTCTCCACAGCTTTCCCATTTCTGATGAACAGAAACCTCTGAAAGGCTAGCTCTTAAAGAGGACTGTAACAAAAGCACAAACAGTAATGAAAGCTGTCAAATCCAGAAGACTGACTCTTTTTATGCAACTCTCTTCCTTAAATGAAAGAGGAGACAATATAATTTCCCTCAACAGGGCTTCTTGCATCGCCAGCTTACAAGTGAAGTAACCAAATGTTTTGAACATTTGGTCTGCTTTAGCAGGAGAGTGTTCTCAAGAAATTAAGAGAAGCCCAAGTATGTATTCTTTCTATTTTTAATAGCAATCTCAGAAAAGCAGAAAGACCTTTTTTTAAAAATTAAGAATCTTCTCTCAAGGCTGAATTTAGATTATAATGTTTTGTTGCAGAAATCTGGCTGTTGTTCAGCTATTTTACCAGGTACTGATTAGTGCTACACATCTGGGCAGACAGAAACACTGGAGGAGTAAGTCAATTTGGAGTGAAGAGCACCCTCAAAGAGCAAGGAGCTCAAGTTGCCAGGCAGCTACACAGAACTTCAAGAGATCTAGTAGTTACAGCCTGCTCAGAAACACAAGGCTCCTCTAAAAACTCTGTACAGGTGAACGCCAAATCAGCATTACCAGTTTGTTAGCAGCACTTTTTTTTTTTTAGAGAGAGAGCAAGCTCCTAGAATCTACTTTAAATGCAAGTTTAACATAAAAGCAAAAAAAACCTGTCTTTATGAGAGACTCATCAGCAGGCACTGTTAAAAATTGGTCTCCCACTTTTATTGACAACAAAACGCTAGGACACCACCAGTTATTATTTCCTGAAGTTTTTAATCATACTCTCCATAGTTGTAACATTTGGCAACCTCTAGACTAATTATCCTTCCATGTTCTCAAGAAAAGTTACTTTTACATGTTGGCTAACAATATCCGTTTTTTTTCCTTTCCATTAATTTCCTAGAAATAGTATCATTTGCAAACAACACTAATCTCAAAAAAGTACTTCAGGCAGCAGTGCAAGCAAAGTTGAATTCACACCCTCTCCTGGCTTCAACTCAGTAGTTTCAGGAAATACAAGAACACTGTTTTGTGGTTAAGCCACAAAAGCAGAAATGGGAAGTGTGAGAAAAAAGAGGTTTTAGGTTTCATCACGTCCTCCAGAGCAGAGGGCTGACTCAGTCTCTTGTTTTGTAAACCTGAGCTAACATTTTTCATATGATTGAAAATAATGGTCCACTAGAAAACAAGCGAACTGTCTGTTGCCCCTAAAATGCTGTTTCAGATGTCACTGCACAACAACTGCCCTGCAGTTTAACACATTCTTCTCTCAGTTTCACAACCCAAGTACAAAACTTCCAGCTCAGCCCTGATGATGACCTCTCGTGCAAGGTGAGTAGAGTTTTATCTTGCTATGACTGGTAATTGGTAAATCCTCAAAAGTAACACTCATGTGAAAAATAGAACAGGCAAGTAGTTGGATTTCCTACCATCTCGGAGTAAGGTCGGATGTTGAAAGGAAACACTGTTGCTGCCAGCGCACACAGGAACTCTGGACTCATCCACAAGGAAATGAGGTCGGGTACATTGTGATACAAATACCGAAAGAACTGCATTAGGGTGACTGGATATTCCCGAAGCCAAGAGCCTTCTTCCTCTGACTGCCAGGGCTGGGTTGAGAAACAAACACCAGATTAGGACAGACAGCACCAACCAAAGAATATTTATTTCAGAAAGGAAGAGCACGCTTTCAAGCACATCTCAAACAGGAAACCAACCACATTTTACAGCACCTCATTGACCGTAAGCTAAAATGTGTGACCTAACACGTAATGACTCAGAAATATTGGCAAACATGACCAGACTGAAGCCAACCCAAAATGTGATGGCACATCTGAACACACACCTGGTGACAGCACACAAGACACAGCACATTTCTAACCATGTCTCACGTGTATCCAAACAGGTGAGGACCGAACACCATGATGGGTCACCAGCAGAGAGACAGAACATGTGACAACAGGAATGGGTACTGCAGCAGGTACACTTGTCCAGAAGATGCTTCTGGACATGCTACCTTGAGAGAAACACGCAAGCAATAGAGCATATCACATACACATGATGACCCAACAGGTGACAACCAAACAGGCGCTGCTATTCAAGCACTTCAGGAGGCAATTTTCACCAGATAACACATTCTGGCTTCAAGGAAGTACAAAATTTTCCCACTGAGAAACCAACTTTTCCTGCTCTTGACATTAGACTCAAAGATGAGACAATGACACATTTCTCTGGCAGTAAATTCATTTCCTCTGGCATGTGGCTATTCATAGTCAGGGGACTTCTCCGCATGGGGAAGGTTCACGCACGAAATCTGCAACTCACATAGCTCTGAGCAGATGGGATACAGAGTCTCAAACATTCCCCCATGATGTTAATCGGGAAAGAAATTCAATTATCTCTGCCAAGGACATTGTATCCTTCTGCTTTCTTGTTTTGTTTTAACTGCAGCTAAACAGAAAGCTCACCCTTTTTGTGAAAAAGCAGTATTAATTTCGTGGCTACTGATATTTCTACAGATACTGGAAAAAAGTAACATAGAAAAACCCAGGAAAATGGCAGTTTTCACCCAAGTGTTATGAGCCTAACTCACAGCTAATTTTGTCATGACACTAACAAAACCTTGACCTTTCTAAGTTGGCTTTTGACCATGCTGAAAACTTGAACAACTCAGTATACTCAAATACAAGCAAAACTTTTTATGCTTACGGAATTCAGCATGCTCCTCAGCATTCCCAGTAACAAGAAAGCAGCTTCTGTGCAAACACTGTGTATTGAGGAGGTAACAGTGCCACAGGAGGCAGGAACTCCAAATATGAATGTCCAAATCGAATCTAAATCAAACTGTAAGAGGTGGAAGAGAAGAAAGAAGACATGAAATAATCCCTTTCTCCTGTGCAATTGTATACTGCTTTTTATTACAGATACAATACACTCATTTAGCAGTATATAAAAAATGAATTGTTTCACATCCTCCAAACTTTATCACCAAACTTCATATGAAGGTCACATGTCACTAAAGAAAATTTCTTTCAGCCGTAAGCTAATGAAACTGCAACTCTCATCTTCTCACTTACTTACTTCTCACTTCTCACACTTACGAAGTATGTAAGTGCTTTGAAACAAAAGACTTGTCAGCACACGTGCTGCGCAATCAACTTAGTTGTCTCACATCTAGCAGTAAAACCCACATGGTATCCCACAGAAAAAACCCACAGAAAAAAAAAAGACACGAATAACACAAACAAATCAAGTTGTATTTTCCAGCAAGTCTAAATAATTAAATCAATTAAAAATAAAAAGGGATCAAGTTTCCACTTCTAGTATTAAGTAGTCAAACTTAGTTTCAGTTTAACAGTGTCATACTTCAATGCTGTAGGCAGAGGAGTGAGTTTCACATCTCTACCTCATGGTAGCAGAGTGCTGAATGTGCTGTCAAATATTTCTCTTCAGAAAGCAGGCAGGCAGAACAGCTTCTGGTTTGAAATTTTTACTTTTCAGTTCTCACTGATAAATAAATGTTAGCACTGCACACATTCTAAATAGGCACCTTGTCTCTCTGGAGTGTGTGTGGCTTTTCTCATAAAGCACTACCCTGTGGTTTCCTAGGACTGTTGTAGGTCATTATAATATCTACTCACTTACTTCAAAAAAGCCCAAAATAAGCTGTTCAGAATAAGAACCAGCATTTTTCAGCAACAACTGAGCTGTCTTCCTACAAAACCACAGAGACTTTCTGAAATGAAAGCAACCTTGTTTCGCCTGTAACCTGTGAACTCTCTCTAACACAGCAACTGCCCACTCCTTAAAGCAAAAAACCCCAAAAAACCCACCTCATAACCAAAGAAAGCAAGCAAAAAATTATGTTCCCTTCAATGCCCACAGCATGCCAGTTTGAACTAGGGATCTGCTTCTCATTTGATCCCAAAATGGACCACAGTGACACCAGTGACAGCTAGGCCATAGCAGGCTGGCTTCTACATACTCCCACCCCAAAAAGCTCAGCACTAAACACCACATCATGACTGTGAGTCAGCTGCAGAGAAGAAGAAGACGGCCTGGTTAATCCATTAATTTCTTTCATGACAGACAGAATTGCATTCACATCTTACTGGATAATCCCTACCTTGGCACCCTGAATACACTGGCTGCTGATGACAGGTGCACTGACCTGCAGGTTTTCAGGCAGTTCAGTGACTGGCTGCTGCAGGAAAAGGGCCATGAGGAGGAAATAGAGTGCAGGCACATTAGTGTGCTTCGGGAGAAGGGACTGCAGAACAGGGAAGCCTGGGAAGTGACAAGCATCCCGGTTTATCTCCCGCACCGTTGATCTGCCACCAGCGCTCCGGCCGACATTGAACCCTGCAATGGAAAAGAAGACACAAAGCCAACAATGTTAAGAGGGAATTACCCATAAGGATCCTTCTCGCTCACCTGGTGACATTAAAAGGGTACCTCCTCAGAAACTAATGCTGTAAAAAACGAATGTGTGCATACAGACTATCACACACACACGACAGCATTCTGCTTCAGGTATCTCATTTTAAAAAACAATTAAAAAATAAAGGAAATTACTGCTTTCCAGTACCACATAGATGACACTGTTCCATATAGACTGCCTAATACTACTGCTTATACAAACAGATCCATTTTCTGGCTGTGATCACAATTTCTGACTTTTAAAACACCCAGGCCTCTGAAAGTAGGTATTCTGCTGGCTGAGAGGGAGATATCACCTTAAGGTCAGTTACAGATTTATATTACGAAGCAGTAACCCCATGGTCCATTTAAGTCTATGGGCAGCTTATTTGTGTCCAGAGAAGTCTCAGGGGCATCTTATTTCAGATATTTTGTTAATGATTAATCAGCTGGTAGTAAGCATTAAATAGTCTTATTTTATTTCACTGCTGCCAGAACTGCCTTTTGTGACCCTGCTTCTACCTAGGTATTTCAACTTCCTACTAAGAGAAAAAAAAATAAAATAATACACCTGGATGGCAGAAGCACTTATTTTCAAGCAAGGAAAGAGGCAGGAAGACAGTTCAGCCTCCACATCAGCACTGTGAGCCATTCTTCTGACACTGCCAGAAATCAGGTGGCTTTTCTGAGGCTCAAATACAGATATACTTTCCATCAGAAATTGACTTTTTAAACAGAAAACATCTATCACGAATCAGACTAATGTAATCTATGTGACACAGCTGCAGAAATTCCATCAGTAACCTTCAATAAAAATGCATGGTATTTGGTTTCATGAGAAATCTTGGAGCCAGTATGTTATGATTTATTAAAAAACACATGGTACAAAAATTAGATAATCTGTCACTATCAGTTTATGAAACTCAAGTTTAAAAATATCTGTTTCAACAGTCTAGCTTGGATTCAATTAAAGTGCTACTATAATAAGAAAAACAGGGAAACTCTAAAAATGCTTTTAAGTGTGATTGCAAATCAAAATCTTACTTAGAAAGATTTTGTGACTGAAGAAAACATTTATGCTATTGGACATTTAAAGTACATACTAAATAAACAATAGTCTATTCCCTAAAATGCCAATGTTTTTCAAGTTTTAAATGCATAGGAAATGAATATACAAAACTGTTTCTTAAATAAAATACAGAACATTAATCAGAATGAGCCAAAGAACAGATGCTTTTTATTAGAACAATAAATATCAGCATGTGTTTTACAACTTCTGAAAAATTGCTTTCCTTAATCCTCCTACGCAATGCAAGGAACCATCCTATGCTCCTAGCTGAATATCCCGAGGGGTATATTGTGGGAAACAGCACATAGACATAATAGAGAGTTTAATTTATCCAAAAAAAAGAGCCATATTTGTAATCTATCAAAGATACAAAGCAGAAAGAAGCATTTTTTATACTTTTGTATTTTCACTTCAGGAAGAGCCCTCTTCCTGAAGGAGGATCACTTCAACAACACTTCAATTACTTCCTTATAGTAAACCAATTCAGAAAAACTTTCAGTGCAGTAACAGATCACGTACTCCTGCAACACAGACAGGTGGCTCCTCGAACAGTTATTTTAGGAACAACATTGAAGTTGAAAGTACTACTGATACCACTGCTCTGATCTAAAGGCGACTGAGGCTCATGAAAGACCCTTATTTAATGTCAATGAGTTTGCACCAGGGCCTGAATAGACATTCATCTGAAAAGCATTATTTTATTTTGACTGGAAAAAACTCCAGGTCCATAGGAAATTGCCACTACATCTGTCTATAAAGAATTGACAAATGTTATTTCAAACATTTGGAGATACATTTCAGACAGCTCAGAGATGCTCAAAATGGGTCCTGTAGCACTAAAGCCTTATACACAATTCTAGGTCACAAGGGGTAATTGAGAGATCTGATAACCTGGGTAACTGAGGCTTTAAGAACCTGAAAAAAAAGCCTTTAATAGAAAGCATGCTTATGCACAGAAAAGTGCAAGAGAGGGAAAGGAAAAGAAATGCTACGACGATACCATGAACAGAGAAATTTCCAAGACAGCAAAAATCCAAACCGGTAAATCTGATGGACACAGCACTCACTAGTCAAAGCAGCTGAGATATAACACTGCACAATGGTCTAACTATTAGAAGTAAATAAACAAGTAAATTTTACTGAATCTTTGTTAGTTGTGTGCATAACGTGCTGTTCTATGCTACCTTTGCATGTAGCTCAGCCATGCCTGCCCATGGGACACACTTAACCTTACCCTGACGGTAAAAGAAAAAACCAATTAGCGACATATGATGCACCAAAACTGAACTACAATGACATCTGTGTCATGTCAGCTAAGGGCAGCTGTGTAAAACCACTCCCTTTTGCCCACGAGATCTTAACTCTCGCTTGTAAGAGAAATGAAGTCCAGAAGCATCTGATGGCAGCACAGACAAGAGCAACAGAAAGGCCTCTGCCAGACAGCATCCACACAGTAACACACAGCTCAACACACCAGCACAGGTGCTCCCAGCAATCCCTTAGTCCCGAGGGGCTGAGATGCCTACCTAGCACAGTACCAATCTTATTGGTCAGGACAGAATCCGTCTGATCCAGCCAGCCTCCACCACTGAGACCCTCCTTAAACTTGATAAGGATGGACTGATTACTCAACAGGACCACAAGAATTCGCATGGCTGCCGTGACTGTGGTGGAATGCAGATGTTCTTCCATAAACATCATAATCCAATCAAAACCCAGTGTCTTGACCAGTTCTTCACAAGCCCTAAATAAAGAGAGAGGGGAAAAAAAGTCACATTTTACAGCATTTCGTTTCCTACTAGACAGCAAAAATCAATGTCCTCCACTGCAGGGCAAACTTTCAGAGCAAATTCTTAGTTAAGTTTTCTACAAACAAGAAATATCACTTATGAATGTTTGTTAAATGAAACAGGTAATGTGCATTTGTTTAGAAGAAAGGAAGGACTAAAGACAGCTCCTGGGACCAATTCCATTGCATGAGATTTCTCCAGTTGCTGCTTTTGATAACAAA
This sequence comes from Cnemophilus loriae, assembly GCA_013397755.1. NCBI lineage: Eukaryota > Metazoa > Chordata > Aves > Passeriformes > Corvidae > Cnemophilus > Cnemophilus loriae. The sequence continues at coordinate 1,704,579 of VZTF01001115.1, forward strand.
TATGGAATTCTGAACTGAAATCTTTTTGTTGAACAAGAAGTTTTCACAAGTGATCTTAATAAACTGGTATTAAAAAATGCAGGAAGGTTGTTTCTTTCTTTGTTTTTATTAAGGGAAGAGTTGCTTAGGAATATTTGGAAGTTTTTTTTGCAGTTTTAAGGGGCACTCTAGGGTCGACGATCCTAACAATAACCCCTCACTAAAGCCTTTGGATCTCAACCAAATGAGAAGCCGACAATCCCACTTCTCAGAAAACAAAAGCTTTCTCTTTGACAGATTTTATTTTTTCTATAGCCGTGCATGAAGTTGAGAGAAAACAAGAAAATTAATCATGTATCCCATTTCTACTAGCATACCTGAGAGTAATTCAGTGACATCTGCATAAATCATTCAACAGTTCCTATAAAATGATGCAATTCAACTAGTGAATTGAATGGAGGCTGCATAATTCTTCCCCTTGAAATAAAAAATTATATCCTTTCTCTGCCTTAAGGGTTTTTTTGTACTTACTGCAAATTAACAGTCGTCTTTTCTTTAGATGTATATAGAAGTTTCAGGAGGATATCTAAAAGCCTGTTCCGTAGTAGAATAAGATTAGCTGAAACAAGTCCTCCAAAATCATCCTCTGTTCCTAAATATTGAATAAAACCAAACAAAAAACCAGGCAAAATTAGGATTTTGGAACTTGGGCATTTTAAAGGCTATTCATAAATTCCATACACAAGCAAATACAACCTGACCCCCACTCAGGCTGCAAGGAAGCTGTGCTAAGCAGCCCATTATATGGTGCTGAGAAATGTCTGGTGCCCCTTATCACTGTCACACAGACTTTGGGCAGCTTGAAGAACAGGTAAAAGAGAATCCTAGCTTCTCAGACAATAATCTGAACTGAGGTGGTCACTGTCTGGCAGGTTGTCGTGGGTTGATAGGTTTGTAGGTGAATTTCACCCTGCCAGGTCCTGTGGAGTGGCAGGGTGTCGTGGGCCAATGA
>VZTF01001115.1:1705646-1818512 GCA_013397755.1 Cnemophilus loriae
GGGAAATATCTGAAAGAGAAGTTTGGAGGGGGGAGGAGAGGTTTTCTGAAGGTTTAATCTAATTTTTATTATTTGGTTCTCTTTATTTCTTTTTTTTTCCTTTTAGTTCTGTTAATAAAACTTTCTTTATATTCTTTAAAGTTTGAGCCTGCTTTGCTTCTCCTAACCCTTATCTCACAGAGGGAAATACCCTGAATAATAGACCTAAATTTAAATTACTGCACTTAAGTTGGATTGGCGAACTCAAACCACTACACAGGTAGAGACACAGAGACAATAAAACACCATCCCTTCCCATCCCTCTGTTCTCTCAAAACTGTGAAACATGGCAATTAAATAAACATTTTGCATTTTGAAAGCGGAGTGGTTGGAGGGATGTGGAAATCATAAGGAATAGACCCTGATACTTCCCAGATCCCTCCAAATCTAAGAAATTGAGAGAAAAATTAGTTCCCTTTTCTTTCAACACATCCCTGAGCTCATCATCAGTTGAAAAACACATTTACTGCAACCAAGCCAATCCATGCAGCTCAGAACTAACTTTACAGCTATTTTGCAAATCCCTCTTCCTGTACCTTATGCTGTCAAAGGAAGATCCTGCTTTAATGTTATTTTAAAAAAACCCAAAACAACACAGCTTGAGGCAACATATGCAAAAATGAAGACAGATACATGGATAATTTCTGGGCCAAGGTTTTATGCACAAGCTACAGACACAAAGGATCTTCTATGGCAGAAATACAGCAGAATTGGTGAACACCAGTAGCCTAAAAATCTCATGCCCTTTGCCTCAAAAACTTCTCTTTCCATTTCTGCCACACCTTGAATTTCTCTCCAGGGTTCTTCACTCCCCCACGTAGGCAAAAACAGCTCAGGCTGCTGTTAGCCTGGGAAAAAAAAAACCAAACCAAACCAAAAAACTGACGGCCTGTAGTGAGAACACTAATCTGGATCTCTCTTCAATACCCATACCCTCCTTTGCACTAAAAAGCTCAAATTTAATCATCTTTGAGACCACAAAAAGAAAAAGCATTCATAAGGAACAGGTGAGGCACAGGAAGATAATGATGAATCCCACTGGACCATGGAATGGTTTGGGTTGGAAGGGACCTCAAAGATCATTGAGTTCCTGCCCCCCTGGCCATGGGCAGGGACACCTTCCCACTGGACTTTCTCTGGTAGCTCAGAGCTCCATCCAAACTGGCCTTGAACTTCCAAACTTGAACTTCCAAAGATGGGGCATCCACAGCTTCTCTGGGCAACCTGTTCCAGTGCCTCGCCACCCTCACAGTAAGGAATTTCTTCCATATAACCAACCTTAAACAACTCTCTTTCAGTTTGAAGCCGTTCCACCTTATCCTATCACTACCTGCTCTTGTGAAGTCCCTCTCCAGAACACGCAGACTGCCCGAACCTTGTTTTTTGTGAAACCGGACCAACATAACTAACTGTAAAACAGAAACTTCTCTCTCACTTGTCTCTCTGCACCAGTATATTCCCAAGAGATGTAGAAACACAGGTTCTTTGAATAATCCTTTGAGTTATTTGGCTGACATCCACTGTGGGACAAAAACATTTCTGTTCAGGGAGACTGATTGAAAATGCAATTGCACAAGGTAAATAAGGGTAGAAATGGTCTCAAAACAACTCATTTTAAGAATTATTGAAGGACAGTAACATTTCTTTTTTTGCCTAAAAAAAGGTTACTAGTCTGTCTTAGTTAATTCTTTCACTTCCTCCACACCTGAAGGGCAGATGCACCTAGTAACCAGTTTTATGTCTTTTTTTTCCTTTTCTCACAAAGAAGCAGAGATGCACAGCTGATTGGAAGGAGCGAGTGGAGGAAAAAGGACAAAACCATACAGTGTTAAATGAAGGAAACAAAGAAAAGTGTTTTGCTCTGCTTTGCACTCAATACTGAAAGCTAAAGCCTCACTACTAACTGGCAGCCAGGTTATAACAAAATGGCAACATTGTTAATTACAGTATTTCTACATTTTTTGTATTCAAGCACATAAGAGGCCACAAAGTATTTTTATTCTACTGCTTCTAAGTACTGTCAACACTTACCACTGTCAAGCTTTTCTTCATTGTTTATTTCCATGACCACAAACTTCTCACAGACTGCAAACGTAGGTAAAGTGGAAGAGATGAACTGTCCAAACCTTGATGTATACAGAAAAAACATCACTCATTGATATGACAGATGCATGCTCATCTATCAATAATTCACCTTAAATATAAAACCATGACACCAGTGACAGGGAGACACCCAAAAATATCAGCTTTCTCACATACGAAGACTGATGAAAATGGTCTTCATTTAAGGTTACTAGCCAAAACACAAATTAACTTGTAGTAATTAGTGGAATATTTGCAGACAAGTCTACAAGTAAGGGACCCTGAAAATGCTAGGATTCAGGAAAGGGAACTGGGAGATACCGCTGAGTCCTAGTAAAAGAAACACCTCAAGTTAAAGGAAAACAAAACATTATTCTCAACCCCTTACAGCTGAACAATTATTATATCAGAACAGTGGCTACTCAACTCTGGAAGAACATTTATGCCTATAGCTTGAGGTTATATAACACAGGGTCATGATTTTCCATGACAAGACATTGATGTACTCCTCCAAGAAAGGAGATGCAATATAATTCTCTTTCCTCTGCAGCTAACCTGAAATGATCCCTAGCTCTTGTAACTTTTCCCAAGTTATGCAACATTTTTCATTTTTTCTTTCCAGGAAGGAAAATAAGGAACACTCAGATAGGCATTCTACAATCTATTCTGTAACCATTTAAGCATAAAATTAATAGTTTTATTCTTGAATCATTTTTTTGTCCTGTATAATTAAAACAAAGTCAGGTAAGATGCTCAGGTTGAAGCTTCTGATACCTTTACTTGTACTTAAAAGTAAGAAGCTGAAAACATGACCACGTGTACGCAAAGAGCTCCCAAGCCCGGCAATATTTTATCCATTTCCATTATAATGAAATGAGAGATGAAAAAAAATCAAGTCATCAAGGAGTTAAACTGTTTTTAAAGCATTTCAAATACTCCTGTACATATGAATTGCAGTAACTTGTGTAATTTTCATCAGTCAGAATTAGTAGAACTATATCTGACAGCCTTAAATACCTTTTTATACAGTGATGATTAAGAAAAAATATGGAACTAAACCTTGCATTCAAGATAGTAATCAAAACTGCATTTTAACCAGAAGTATCCTTTTAGCCCATCTCAAAATAATCTTCAATGGTATTCAAGAAGAGTGCTCCGTGCTTTACATGAACAAAGAGGCTACAATTCAGCACCTTCACTTTTCACCTGGAGAACATTAAGCCAGCAAATTGAAAAACATATGCAAATCAAGGCTTCAACATATTGCCTATGTCTAGTTCAATCTCGCTCACAGAGGAAAAAAAAAATCAGTATGCAAGCATTCCATGTGACACACTGCTCAGCAGTACGACCATGAAGTACTTTTGACCAAGGTAAGAGAAGCAAGAAAGACAGGAATTATCCAGGTGTGGGCTACCTGAGCAGGTCATAGCTGCTGGGGAAGCCCTGAAGCAGGAAGCTCAGCACATTGCTAATCGCAGTGATAGTGGGCTGGGACAGCGACATGTCTCGAAGAGTCAACAGCAGTCTTGGGATGAGCTGGAATTCCCTCATTAACTTTGCATTCTTTGCTGCTTCACTGGAAGAAGACAAGAAAGGAGATGGCCATTTAAAATTGGAGTATCTTCTAAATGTCACCAAATCCCATTACTAGTCTTGCATCAGTTCATACCTCGACTCAGTGAGGAGTTCAATGAAGTGCTCAAATAACGACAGATGAAGCTCATAGGGTGCATGAAGCCAGACCTGAAATACAGAAAAAACAATATGTTTTGTACACAAATTGACTTGTAGGTTAAAAACAAGCATTAACAAATCAAAGGTTATGAAGAGATTAAAACCATTCATATACATGACTGTTTACCTGGCCATGAAGAACCACACATTGGTTCCAAAAATATTCTCTGTAAAGGTACCATGCCGAAAACTTATAAAGGGATGTAGACAAAAGGTTACACACTGTCTTTCTGTCTTTTTACACAAACTTTAAACGGACAGTGCAACGACTCCAAAGGAGTTATTGGGGTTTACAAGGCTGTGTTAAGTTTATTTGGTTTAGGTAAAGCTTTGTATTTTCGTAAAATTAACTTACTACCTTCCGCCAAGATTAAACTCAAGGTCTTCCCTGATCTTGTTTTTTACCCAGCATTGCCTGCACTTAAACTATTTAGATTCTCTACCAAAGAACCTCAAATATCAATTGTTCAATCAATAGAAGTAATAGAAAATATAAAAGCCAGAAAGTTCACAGTTACAGCTGCAAATCTTAAAATTGATTTGCTATTGAACAAACCATAATTAATACTTGTGCTCTGGTGTATAAAACTGGCTTAAACAAAAAGCTTTTTAGCTTTTAGTTTTCTTCTAATCTCATAATTTAAAACGATGAGAACAAATCTTTTAATTTTCCTGTTCTGCATGAGTAAGAACATCTAATTTATCCAATTTAAGTGAAATGTTTGGGTCACTGATTTCTGAATAAAGTAAATAATTTTAAAAACTTCAAAAAAGCGAAATAACAACAGCCAAAATCTCAGACTTTTGGAAAGTTTCTTATTAGATAAGGTTTCCAGGTGTGCTTTGAAATATTCAAAGAGACATCTAAAAAAAGGAAATGGTCAAGTCTATTAAGTCACTTGCACAAAACTGACTTGCAGTACTAAGTCAGCATCTTATAGCTGGCTTAGCAGTGGTAGTAGTGTTTTTACTCACCTACTTTAATGTATGTGAGTCAGAATTCTTTTACTCAGCCTATGTCAGGTACAGATAATGCCAAAGAAGCAAACACTAAAGGACAAGTTCTACAAATCTTTTATCAGCCTCTATTGCATTAGCATTTCCCTCTGAAATTTGCTACTTTCCTTAGTTTAACACAACCCTTAAGTATTTAATAGGTCATGCAAACAGAATTTTAACTCCCTTACTATTAATCTTGCAGGAGATGTGTGATAAAGTGATTCCCATGTGCTATGTTGAAAGTTTACCTCCTACTTTTATTTTCAGTGCATTTTTCATGCCTTCATATATGCAGTAGAACACACAGGTGAAAAGAAATTGATGAACAGAAAACAACAAAATATTATCTTCTAAAACAACAAAAAGCAGAAACACCTGTGGCACCCATCCATTGTTTCTGCAGGGAGTCAAGCCATAACAGGAAAAGTTAGCACTAATCTTATTGCTCAGCTGCTTTACTGTACTATGTAAGAAATAGTAAGTTCTCAGAGTAACAATCTAGTTTGCTGTTGTTGAATATTTAAGGTACACTACCAGCATCTGACTTAAGCACTATCCAGCACCATCACCACTTATCTGTGCAGCTCTACATACTTCAAAATCGCAGAGCAGGTCCTGGAAGGCAGCAGAATTTGGGATAATGGATGTCTCGTGCCCGCTGTCAACAGTTCCCACCAAGGAAAAGGTCAGGTGGAGTATGTGGCTGTTCAGAAGGGACCGTTTCTTCTTTAACAGCATTGCCAGCAGCTTGAACAAGTAAACAGAAAATGAATTCGTACCTGTGAGCACACAGCAGTTTTGTCTAAGCACGCAGGAGAACAGACGAAATGTCTGTGCCCCTTTTGAGAAGGCCCTTAAAGTATGTCTGCTAGTTGAAACTCTTGATGAAAGAGCTTGAAAGTGGCATTACAGTTCATTACAAAAGTGGCATATCCAGCACACTCTCCAGCTCATATAACATCTGTTTACACCACAGACAGGATCTAGGCCCCGAGGATTAGGCACACACACACCCCTCTCAGCTCTCTGGCAGTCAGTCACAGTTTAAGACAGCACATCCGCACATCCTCAAACAGCTGTGTTCCTGGACAGCAAACATGGACACGGCAGACTTAAATGGAGAAGGCCTAGAGCACTGCATGCCCAAATGAGAGGTATCCCGGCACTGAAGAAAAGTAATATAAATCTGAATAAGCCTTTGTTTTTTCTTGCTACACTTTGCTGCCCTAGGCATGACTGCAGTCCTCACTTCTGCTCTAACTTCTTAGAATCTGGGTTGGCAAAGAACCATTTGCCAGATGCACTGTTACAGTTTCTAGTCTTCTGAAGCAAACTTGTTTAAAATCCCAACATACTGGCCTGTTCAGCTTTACCATCCTCACTGAAACACTAAAGAAACACAGATTTCTGGGAATCTCAAACCACACTATTTGCTGATATCAATACAAGTGGAACGTAAGGTCATATGTGACGATCCATTGACTAATCACGGTACAAGGAGGACACTGTCTAGACTTGTTTGGTCACAGTAAGCCAAGGTCTGCACCAGGCTCTTTGGAATGATATGTTTTGATGTAACTGCACCAGGCATTAGCATTACAAGGTTTGTAAACATGCTGCCCAAACCACAGAACTTTCCATTTCAGTAAAGCAGCCTCCATGAGAAACATAAAATGCATTGCTATGAAGACCTTTTCAAATCAGTCAGCCAGTCCTTCTGCATAACTGACTGCCTTTTCCCCACCCCAATGGAGAATTAATGTCTTCAGCTTGAAAGGAAACAGCATCACTAACTACAAAATCTGTGCAGTCTCCTTAAAAGGATGATTCTAGGAGTTCACTTGTTTGGGTTTTTTTATGTGTCCTTATCCTTCTCTCTTGTCACATCAGAGACAGAAGCTCTCAGGCTTGCAGGGGTGGCTTCAAAATCACAAGAAAAGAATAATTTAAGTACCATAGTTGTGCTCTTCTGTGCTGTTAATGAGGGCTCAGTTTCAGCAATGCAGCTAAATGTGCACAGTGGCTTAGCAAAAAACTTTTCACCCTCTCCTTTAAAAGACATTCTAAATAATTCATCTCTGCTAATTAACCAAGACGTCAAGAAACTTTAAAAGAAGAACTCGGGTTACAACACAACAAGATTTCCATGGGAACTGTGATGACAAACAGTGAAACTCAATTCAATCAGCATGGTCTGTCTTAAGACATTTCTTACATACCTGATAACCTTTGATTCTTTCCATCTCTTTGCTGGCCAGTGGATTGCTCTTTACCACACAGACCAAGGCTTTCACAGCTGCATACAACCCTTCTACATCTGATGCCATGGCTACAAGTCCCAAAATAGCAGCAGCCCCACCAATGTACTGCAGTGTAGTGGCAACAGGCTTGGGGACAAATGTTCTTACCCCTGAGCAGAGACAGACAAAATGAATTTAAATATATTCAAATCGAATTTTTGCAAGAAATAATTGTGAAAACATGAACACAATTGTCATTTTAGCATTACTTGAATTATGAAAAGAATGATACCAGAAGAACTATGACACCTCAGAAGAGGAAGTCAAGGAAATACAGAACAATCGTTTATAACCTAAGGTAAAGTAACTGAATATATTTTCATAATGATAAATCAAACTGAAACAAGCATCCCATGTCAGCAAAAAAAAGATAATAGAATATCCATTAAATATAAAAGTGTTCAATAAATACCGTAATGCACCATTAACATTCATCGATTACATGATTTATCTTCTAGACCTAAGTTCTTATTGATAAGTAATTAATAACTTTTAAGCATAATAATTCTTAAGTTTTCAACTCACCCAAATACCCTATCAAAGCTGCACCAATGGAGCGTGCTGGTCCATTCAAATGCCCTGCTGAGTTATGTAGCAGCTTCACAGGTGTGGCATTTTCATGAGAAGAAATTGCCAGCTGAAGAAAACAAGAAAAAAAAGCAGGGGTTGAAGGGAAGAGGCTTTGTGTAAGCCTAAAATTTGTAACTTATGAATTTTCCTACTGTGATAAGGAGTAACATACAACAAAACAGAACCAGAATCATCATCAAGATAGTCTCTAAAGTTAAGAGAAATCTCTGGACTTCAAAGTTTAAGGAAGATGAGTCTAACTTTAAAAACAATCCCACCAGACCAGAGACAGAGTTTGGGTTAAAAGGTGCATTTACGGTTCATAGAATTACAGATTGGCTTGGTTTGGGAGAGGGCTTAAAGAGCATCTTGTTCCAACCTCACTGCTGTGGCCAGGGACACCTTCCACTAAACCAGGTTGCTCAGAGCCCCATCCAACCTGGCCTTGAACACCTGCAGAGGCTGGAGCAACCACAGCTCTTCTGGACAACTTGTGCCACCACCACACCACCCTCACAGCGAAGAACCTTCTCCTACTATCTAAACCTACTCTCTTTCAGTTTGAAGCCACTCCTCCTTATCCTGTCACCACCTGCTCTTGTAAAATGTCCCTCTCTGTCTTTCTTGCAGGCTCCCTTCAGGTACTGGAAGGCTGCAATTAGGTCACCCTGAAACCTCCCTTTCTCCAGGCTGAACAAACCCAGATTAAGCCTTTCCTCTCAGGAGAGGTGCTCCATCCCTCTGATCATCTTCGTGGTCTTCCCGGACTCACTCCAACACGTCCACCTCTTTCTTGTGCTAGGACCCCAGAACCGGAGGCAGCACTGCAGGTGGGCTCTCACCAGAGCAGAGGGGCAGAATGCCCTCCCTCCCCCGCTGCCCACGCTGCTTTGGATGCAGCCCAGGACACGTTTGGCTTTCTGGGCTGTGAGTACTCATGGCTGGGTCATGTCCAGCCTCTTCTCCAGCAGCACCCCCAAGTCCTCCTTGGCAGGGCTGCCCTCAAGCCATTCATCCCCAGCCTGGACTGCTACCAGGGATTGCCCTGACCCATGTGCAGAACCTTGCACTTGGTCTTGTTAAACCTCATGAGCTTCCAATCGGCCCACTCCTCTGGGCCCGCCCAGCCCTGGAACTTGTCCAGACCCCTTTGGATGGAATCCTGTCCTTGAGGTGTGTCAACAGCACCACTCAGCTTGGTTTCATCAGTGAATGTGCTGAGGGTGCACTTGATCCCTCTATGTCATTAATGAAGACATTAAGTAACACTGGTCCCCACATGGACCCCTGAGGGACAGCACTTGTCACCAATTTCCTTTGGGACTGAGCCATTGACCACTACCTTGTGGATACAACTGTCCAACCATTTTCTTATCCATCCTAACAGCCCACCCATTGAATCCATCTCTCTCCAATTTGGACAAAAGGATGTTGTGGAGGACTATGTCAAAGGCTTTGCAGCAGTCCAGATAAATGACATGTGTAACCCTTCCCTTGTCCATTGATGTAGTCACCTCACCACAGAAGGCCCCAAGGCTGGCCATCTAGTGCCTAGAGAAGCTGCGAGTTCTCAGTTCCTGGAAGCATCCAAGGTCAGGCTGGAATGCACTTTGAGCAACCTGACATAATGAAAGGTGTCCTTGCCCACAGCAGGGGGACTGGACTAGATGACAACAACATTATTGTTCCTGGTGGCATTGAGCAAATTGTCTTGAAGTAAGTTAAAAGAAAGGAAAAAGTCATACACATTAACCAACTGATTTCCCAACATACCTGTTTGGCAATAGCTTTACTATCCAACTTGTTGTAAACTTTCCTTATTTTTGCCACTGTAAATGAAGAAACTGACAGTGCATAGAGACCAAAGGAGACCTTCTCTTCTGGTACCAAAGATACCGGTGATGGATTGATTCCTTCAGACTTCGAATCTTTACCTTAAAGACAAAACAGAAGTTCCCCTCATTAATGGCGTTGTTTTTCTTTTAAATTTGAAGAGTAAAATCTTAAGCAACTTATACTGCAGAATAGGTATGAAAGGAAGATTTTACAAATAGCTGAGATGTGATATCGTCCAGCCTAAGGGCTGTAAACTTTCCTTCCTTTCTGAAGGAAAACAAAGCAATCAAAAACCAGAAAACCATTTGGTAAATCTGCATCTTTGCCTGTGACAACTGGCTTTTTACTACAGTTTGATAGGAAAGCTGCCTTGGAATGGTACGAGAGATGCAAGATTTAAAAAGAATATATAACCATATCTTTAAAATGTTGTATCCTAATTTCACTTTCTACAGATAAATACAGAATACAGTATGAATAATGACAGCTTTAAGCATTTCTAACTGGTTTAAAACCAAAGTGAGGAAAGAAGCACTACTACCGTATCTCAGCACAAGAATTTGGATTTCTATCATCCTCTTCAACAGCAGCTACTGATCTCCTTCCTACGAACAGCGAGCTTTTCCTCTCTGCTCCTGTATATTCCCTCACCTCTTCTGCCAGTATGCACACGAAGACTCCAGCACAGGAAGCCCAAGTTACCAGGTGCCACCCGAACTGTACTTACATGGAACATAAACTGCTTGGAAGCTCCCAACGTAATTCGGTCCCAGCTCATAAATGGTGCTGACCCCCGGGGCAGGCAGCACTTCCTCCAGGAAGTGAGTGGGGCCCAGACGCCACACCAGGGAGGAGAGCTGGCGTTGTGCGGGCGGCGTGCCGATGTAAGCGTACACCGTGCTGACCACGGGGGGGTTGGCAGAGCCAGAGCCACTGGGGCTGCTGTGGATGTAGTGAAGCTGTAAGGGAACAAAACACAGGCAAGTTAGTGAGGGAGCAAGGGTACTGTGACAAGATCAGAAATTTTGTCCAAAAATGGTTTTGCAAGCCAGGGGAGGTATCAAATGATTGCTGTGTAACGCAGGGTATTCTGATGCTGTACTGAAATAGACAGTGAAGAACATTAAACAGAACGGAAATGCGAGGACCAGAAGTGGCTATCAAAAGATGAAGGTGTGCATGGAAACACAGGAGGACATGAGAATTCTGTGCTTAAAGAGCCGTGTATCTTGATTCTAAAGACACGGTGCTCCCAGCCTTTGGAAATTACACCATTTTGAGCTGAAGTGCAAACGTGATGAACTAAATTCAGCAAGACTTTTCAAACAATTAAACAAATACATGAGTAAGATCCTGGCCAATATATAAAGACAACAACAACTTCCCAGGCTTTTTATATCTACGTTGTAAAAATTCTGTTAGCAGCTATTGAATGTAGTCATGTATGGCCAGATAGATGGCCAGATACATGCTCATGTATTACAGCTGTTAGCATAACAACTTACTGCAATCCTCTTCTTGCAAAAGGAATGCTGAGAGGTAAACCTTGCAAGTCAACATGCTGTTTTACCTACAGCAGTATGATAACATTAGCTAGTCTAAACTCCACACAAGGTTATGCTTTATCCCTTAAAGCCACACCTGCTAGGTGTCAAATGATGTTTGTATCTGTTACAGCTTGGGAATATTTTGTGCTTAGTGGACAGCTCCACAGCTCTCCACTGCTCTGTCCAGTTTCTTCCACCTAACAATGAGGTATTGACCTTTGCAAATAAATGTGGTGTTTGCTTGTTGTTTTTTGTTTTGTTGCTTGGGTTGGGGTGTTTTTTGCTATTCTGTTGGAGGGGTTTTTTTGGATGAGGTGGTGGTGGTTTGTTTTGTTCTTGTTTTTTGTAAGGTTCTTTTTTTTCACAGAGAGAGAAAAATCACTCCAACCAGTAAAAAGGAGGATTGAAAGACTTATTTACCTTAACAGTGTTAACAAGCTGTCCATCGAGGTAGAGTGCAGCTGTGCTGTTCTTCAGCATGCCTTTACTCATGACCAGAACCAGGTGATGCCACTGGCCTTCCACAATGAGATCACCGCAGCGGAAACGGGCACAACAGGGAAGAATTTCATAAAATGATGATTCCTCGCTGAAGTCATCAACTAAAGGAAAAGCACCAGTTAGTGGGCACTAGCAGAAATGTTATAAGAGCTTAAAAATCTCAGGATATATTCAGACTTTTGACAAGTGTATTTTACTTCTCACCTTCTCCCCTCCCTTCGGAATTTTAGCTGGAATTACTGGCTGGCTCAAGGTTTTATTTTCTCATGCTGCCATGTAAGTCACAGAAAGATCTTTTGTTGTTTCCCTAAAAAAGTTTCTACAGCAGCAGTCATGAAGAAACAATAGATGTCTCCCCAAACCCACAGAGCTATTTTTTACTTTTCTCACACTGTGGAGAGGACGATACCCATACTTCCAGACCTTTTACTCCCACTTTTGAGTCACAAAAATGACCCTTACTCTACTTAAAAGCCAGGAAACTTACTCTACAACAGGAAAAAAAAAATTAAAAAAAAAACCCCAAACACCCAGGGAATGTTTCAACAGAAACCATGAACTTTTCAGATCTCTCTTTATTCTTTCATACTGAAGGAAAAGATACCCTTACCACAACAGCCTGCCTACACAGGGAGGACACTCATTTCTTTAGAAACAGCACAAGGAAAATGTCAAAAGCAGAGTACTCAGAACTAACGTTCAGGCACAAAAATAATCTCAAGTTCTTTTTCTCAGCCAAGCATCTTTGAGTACAATTCTTGCTCACAAGAAAGGTCCTTAAATCACCCCATATATTCTTACAAGAGACTGTCAGCACTTCCAATCCCTGTGTTGTGCAGAGCAATTCCAATCTCTGTTCTTCAGGGTCCCTACCTGCTCAGCACTCAACAGTACACCACCAACTATGATTCAGACACAACAGAGCAGCACTCGAGTGAAGCGAAGTGTCCTGGTTCAACTAAAAAACAGTCTTTATAGTCAGACACCTTCAGATCTTCTCTGACAAAGCCTTTTCAAATCCAATCTCTTTCAGGGAGTTTGATTATAAGGGCTCACAAACTAAAAACATATGAACTATAGCTCCAGCGCAGGCTAAAGCAATTAGCGTGAAGACAAACTTGCTTTGTTCTCTAAGAATTTGGTCCTCTGAGAAAGCAAGCACTGTCAGTATATTTGTAATTTAAGAGGTTTAATTCCTCCTTTATACTATGGGTTTTCGGCTCTCAAGTTTCAGGTTTCAAACCTGACTTCTACTAAGAGAGACTGCTGCAGCTAATGATGTGAATGTCTGCTTACAAATTATTCCTTATTTTCATGGTAACCGTCTGCTTAGCTGTTCGTGGGAGGTTTTTTAATAACAACAGTTGTATGAATTTTTTATTAGTGCTGCCTACTCAAAAGTAAAGAACAGAAGTAGGAACAGATTTTTGATAATATTTGTGCTGTCTGGTAAAGAGCTAAGCCTGAAACACATGCAGAAGGCTGCCCTGCTCCTCTAAGCTCCTCCACAGACCCAGTGTGTAACAGCCTGTCAAAACCAACCACTTTTGGAGGCTCTGATGGAGGACAAGGCAGGAGACAGGAGACAGCTCATCCTCAAGCCCCTGAGTGCACTGATAGCTCTCTCTAGCAAATGTACTGGTACCATCAGCTTCACTTAGATCTACACTACAGCTCCTGTAATTTCTTCTTTGGTCACAGATACTGAATGGAGATACAAACTGTTTCTGAAAACTGACCACAGCATTAAAATACGAAGTGAATGACTGACTGCCTTCAAAAAACCCTCCAGTACTGGGACTATCCAGACTGAAAAAGCCTTCATAACCTATTAGTTTTTTATTTCCAAACTTCTTCAAAGCAAAGATAGTTAAAATTTGCACGTCAAGACCTCAAGAGATGATGTCTAAAATGAATGACACAAGATAAATCAAAGGCAAAACCTTTCAAAATCAACAATGTAATCCCTCCTTTGAATACATAATACCTTGGGTTTTGGCAAAAATTTTTCTTTATATGCAGACATCAAATCTTCTTTGGAAATTATAAAAGCTTGATAAACTAATGTTTACATTTTGCATTTTTCCATTGTCAAAACCCATCAGGAACTGGTGAAGCAGCAACGAAAGTTCCAGCACACACAGTTCTTCTGGATACTGGGTTTAAAATAAACTTGCTATTGCATCCCTGTAATATTGCCAGCATTAGCTGGTGACATGGCACAACCCTTACCATAATTCTGAAGCAATTCTTCTTTAGTTGAAACAATCAGTGAGCGGTCTTTTGCCGAGAGGACAATGGCAAGGCATACGTAATGCTGCTCCGAGGAGTTCGCACGCCGCACTACAGTGAGGAGTCTCACAGGATGGTTATTGGGAGGTGTACTAAAATGTTCAATACAAAACCAAGTTGAGTAGCTTAAACCAGATGGTGGTGGAAAAAACCTTTCACCTAAAAACAAAAAGAAAGCCCATTACATAGCAGTAGGTAGTACTTAGGTACCTACTTGATCCTGTTCCTTTGTTCATACCAGCTCAGTTGATACCAGCTGTGTTTTCTCAAATGCTGAAGCAGCCTCTGTTGAGGGAATATCTCTCTACCACCTACATTTGACTCCATTTAACATCCTAGGATGCTCCCACTAATTCTCTCTTACTGCAGCAAGCCTTCACCTTAGTTTTCAGACTTAAAAACTTTTTAAACTAAGTGACCATGTTCAATTAATCCCACAGCACACCAGGTTACTGTAGGGTGAATAACCCACAACAACATGTAAAAGTGATAGCAAACAATTTAGATGGTGTTTTTGTGATGGTGTGTGCAAATACACCTGTAATAAATGCAGTCAAGGATTCAGCAGAACACAGTCACAAGTACAGCATTACAATTCATTCCACATTTCCTATGCTCTACACACTACTAGCTCAACTTTTTCCTTAATGCATCTGGGTTATTATTCGTACACCTTGGTTGATTACAATTTAACCTTCTACTTAAAGCTTTGCATTTTAAAGCAATCACACATTTATATTTTATATTGCTTTTCACTATCTTGGGGGCAACAGGCAACAGAAACACACATACACAAAAAAAAAAGACACAAGTTCTTGATTGTGAGTGCACAGCGTCCAACACCATATCGTCAGTTCACAGCTAACCAAGAAGTCTAAGAGAGCTAAACATCAGATACAAAGCACTGGTACCAGTCATACTGGAGTACTCACCAGTTCCAATTCCGCTCACAACCGCACCATCCACAAGTCCTGTTGTAACAGCATTATTTGTAGGTGCATTGTGGGGAGCCAGACTTGGCAAGAACAGGCAGCTGTTAAAAACAAGACCAGTAACACACTGGAGTTTATGGAAGTCAGTGTAAGTGGAGCTCAATACAAACAAAACATCGCCTAGCAAAACATACCACAAGCACACATGCTTTGTGACTTTATGTAGTAATGAAAAATAGAAATTAATTCTCAAGATTGCTCATTGTGAGTCTAAATTATCTCTAGCACAAAGAGCTTTGACACTGTATGCCTTTGGTGCAAAGGTATAGAGTCATGCCCATGCGGCTTCATAGCCTAAGATGTTCCCCTGTGGGCACCTGTATCTTGCAGCAGCCTTTGAGCTGTTCTGAACTCTCTAAAGAGACTGGATCAGCTAAATAGTCAAAGGATCTGGCAACTGCAAACTGTGATGCTCTTATCTTAGGAAAGTACGCTCTCACACTAACATCATACTCCACCAACTTAACTATGTTTGGTCCTTACAAGAGCCACTGATGCTGTGGACACAATGGAAATCAATATAAGGAGAAAAGTTCTTAATTTTTAAAAAAATTTATTATAGAAGCCTTCTTAGTTGAATTGCTGAAATTACAAGAAGTCACAGCTGCATTATGTGAGTTACTTCTGGACACGTTACCAGCACCCACAAATCTCCTGAAGCAAACACAATGACAGTTCATTTTGCCTGCCTATTTCAAGTTCTTAGGTCCAGACAATTTTCTTTTATTTTCTCTTATGAAGGATGTAGAACACAGCTTAGAGTAACATTTGTTTCATAAAAAAAAAAAGTCTGTCCCTGACTGCATTGGATATTAAGGCTAAAAGGAAAATGGGAGCTGCATCCTTGCTTTGCAGAGCTGAAAACAGAATGCAGAGAGCAGCAGAGGTCCCAAGTATCCAGGTTTTTCTATTCCATTTTTATAACCAAGATGACAAAACATTTTCCTTAAACAGATGTTGAGAATGGTGTCATGTTTTCATCTTCTGAATAGTTAAATCATGTTACAGGATCCTCATAAAGTGCCTCACTCAGCAGGTGTTTAATTAAGAGAGAAAAACAGTAAGTGGGTACTAAAAGAAAAAAATGAGCTAAGCATGATAACCAAGCTATGCCTCCAGTTAGTAGTATCAGTTTTTTTCAGTTATTTGAACTCATCATAGCTGTCTCATCTGCTTTATTTGTATTTCTGATTTTCCCACTTTCAGATTTTCACGTTCTTCAGCAATTTTATGTGGGTCTCAGAACATCTGTGCCATCCAAATGTCACATAAATCCCAGCAACCCTTCAAGGGTATGTTGGCATTCCTTTGTTTTAAAAGGGATGTGAAACCCAGAACTGAGAGGGTCCTATCAATGATACATACTTACTTTTTTTACTTTCACACATGGCAAGCAAGCATTTTTTATCAAGGTATTAATGAATGAGAAAGCGGAAATTTATGTGACTTGAAGCATTCGTTTCTCTTCTTGAAAGAGTTCATTTGTTCTTTGCTTGCAAACAGTCTATTAAAAATTACAAGCATTCCCTTGGAAAAAAAGGAAGTAAGCGAACACTGCACTGCGCCCCATGCTACTCAAGAGCACTGCAGGACCTCACCCGAACCCTTCCAGAGATGTGTCAAACTCGATGAACGCCGGCGTCACCGATGATCCGTGAAGCCTGATATCATGTGGGGTTGTCATGGAGACCAAACACTTGACTCTGGTCAGGGGCACTGTGCTCCCTTCTGCCGGCTTGAGCAGGCTCTTGCTTATCCGATAGTGGCTGTCCTCGTGCACACCGAAGACGCTGTCAGGACCCAGACCTTCCATGGAGGTGACCATGCTATCTACAGGAGAAGCCAAGAAACAACACAGCGTTGCAAAAGGAAGGCATTTTCAGGCTGTTTATTTGGACCTTTCAAGTCCAGTGGAATAGCTGGATTGTCAGTCATTGTCAGCTAGTTCAGCCTCTCAGAAGATAATGATGCCAATGATGGGCAGCATTGCTTTGATTATAAAAATGCTCAACCAAGGCAAAAAGATGACCATCTTGTGCAACACGCCACAGAAAGTTTGTGGTAAAGCCAAGAGGTCATCCCATTACCTAATGTCAGCACAGTGTAGTTTTTGCAGAGGCTCCTCTTCAGATGCATTCCTGCTACCTGACCTAACAGGCAGGAAAAACTCTGTTTCATGTTTTTCAGATGCAGTAACTCTAAGCTAGAAATCTCAGAGCTCTCAATAAGCAGAATGGCTCAGTAAACTTAGCTTAGGCAATCTAATGTAACATAACTTGTGGCATTCAGAAGGTAGCTTTGCATTCTCTTTCCTAGGCTAAAAACTTTCCAGTCTCACATTTTCATAACTTTCATTGTTTATTTTTCCCAGTGATAATACCCTAATGCAAATATATATATATATATGTATAAATAAAGCACTAGCCAAGAGATAAACAGAATCTCTTCTTCTCCCTTGTTTTAAAATGTACTGAACATGATAATATTACAGGAATTCAGTTAATTTATTTTGTTTATTTATTTCATGATTTAACACCTAATCAGTACCATCTAAGATACTTTCTAGTTTCTTTTAAATAATTCAAAAATTTCAACTAAGGTATTTTTAACTATGTGTTACAGCCGGGCATACAAGGACCAAGCTGATACATAGAAATAAATATCGAATGCTTTGGAAACTTTTCAACCATTTCTTTGTATTGTAATTTACTGAGACTCTCCTATACTACATGAATAGCCATTCCCAGGCCCTACAACTCATGGATAATAATAGAAGATAGTGCAGTTATTTTATCTGACACCTTACTGAACCCATGAGAGACACTACACAGATATAATGATATGTGATGTGCACATAAAAGTAGCTGAGAAAAAATAATGTTAAGTAACTACAAATGCAGGACCTACTCAAGACTTAAAAACAAACTACTACCATAGTTAACAGTTACTGTTCCTAAAATAAAAGCCTATAATTACCTTGCTGGATATATATTCAATATAAGTATTATACATTCACTCTGGTTTTAGAAATTTTCCAGTCCAACTGTTCTGATGATTTCACATTCATACAAAGCTGGAGTAAAGTTAGGTTTTTATGGACGCTTCTCTAAATATTTTAAACAGGTATGCAATTGGGAGATATCAGTGAAACATTCTTTACACACATTTTTAGCACTTCAGCACCTACTTCTCATTTCTGGTTCAAAACTCAGTGAGCTGGGTTTGTGTACTCGGTACTGCTTCAACAGCTTTTTGTCCCAGGCTCCACAATTCAAAGGATTTCCCAAGCGTAAAAATTCCCTAAGAAAGAGAATAAAAAAATTTGGAGGTCATTTTCTCTATTTATTTGCCTATAATGGCACTGAATCTAATAGCACTTTTAAAAAAGACAGTAACTGCTTGCAATAAACGTAACTTTTAACTAAGAAAATAAACCAACGCGTAATTATGATCCATAACGTGTTTGAACACATGCTCTCAAAAGTTGACATTATTTTAAATGAGCAACCAATTTTCATAAAGTTTCCAATTCCCTTCTCTTCATTTAAAAACTTAGCAGGAGGCTGCTGCATCCTGCAGGAGAACTTCAGGACATTCGATGATGCGTGTTCAACAAGCTGAACTCTTCCGGAGAGGCAGATCATAGGCTGAAGTAAGCAACCTCAGCTTTGTTTTACCAGTGTGTCCTGTTTGGCTGGGGGAATCATTTCACAGCTATCACTACCTGTATCTCTAGATACCTATAGTATCTCTCCATAGAGCTACCCAGGCTATCAGTGTCTATGCTTAGAGAAGCTTAAGGCTCTGTGACATGACTACCAGCAAGAAGGCTCCTTGCAGAATCCCCTTCATGCACAGCTACATGTCACTGAAGGGAACCGAGCAGCTGTCCTGGCTGCAGGTCAGCCAGCCAGTGATCCATAGGAGATAATACAATTAAGTTCCTTCTTACAGCTGAGATCACAGAATCCCAGGACGGTTTGGGTTGGAAGGGACCTTTAAAGGTCATCTAGTCTAAGCCCTCTGCTGTGGGCTGGCACAGCTTTCACTTACACTAGGTTGCCCAAAGCCCTGTCTAACCTGACCTTGAACAATTCCAATGATGGGGCATCCACAGCTTCTCTGGACAACCTCTTCCAGTGTCTCACCTCCCTCACTGTAAAAAATGTCTTCCTCATGTCTCATCTAAATCCAGCCTCTTGCAGCTTAAAACCCATGGCACAGGTCCTGTCACTACAGGCCCTGGTAAAAAGTCTCTCTCTGTCAAGAGACAATCTATTTGATGAGAAATAAAATGGGATCTTATGCTATCACTACCACAGCAGGTCACTTAGGCTCTCTTCCACTGCCAGCCATTTACAGTGAGCCAGGGACAGTGCAGGCTGCAGGGCTCAGTCCAACTGAACTTCAGGGCTATCCTTCTGACCTCAACACCATGGGCTGCAGAGCCTGGGAGGCCAGCCTTTCAAACATCCTTTGGAGTGGTGGATGCAAGGAGTGGTCTTCATCTGCCAGGGCAGCACTGCATCTTTGCAGAAGTCGTGCGTGGAGCCCAGCTTCACACATGACTTGCTGGTTTCTCTCTGTGTGCACCAGAGATTGCAGGATGTTGGCCACTGCCAGCTGGAGATCCAGCGCATGCTGAAAAAGAGAACAGTACACGGCTTGAGAAAGTGCTAACTGAGGAGGAAAATAAAATAAAGGTTTTATGCATAGTAATGAAAAAGAAACTACCATTAGCAATAAACACAGAAAATAACCTATATTCAAATCTATGTGCGTGCACTCGTGTGTTTTTAGGGGGTGTGTGCATATCTGTGTGAAGAAACAATCTGTACAAAAAAGGGTAATTAGTTAAACGAAGGATGACCAGAACTGTGGGCAAGAAAAATAATTCAGGTAAGAATGGTTAAACTAAGCTCTACTTTTCATCGGCAAAGAGAGTCAGCTTAGAAAGAACTAAGAACTCTTATTTTTGTGACTATTAAGCTATTCCTAGTAACTTAACACAAAAACATAACCATTTAGGTTGGAAAAGATCTTTAAGATCACTGAGTTGAACTCTTAACCCAGCATGGCCTAGCCCATCACTAAACCATGTCCTCAGGTGCCACATCTACATGTCTTTTAAAGACCTCCAGACCTCCAGACTCAAACATTGCCCTGGGCAGCCTGTTCCAATGCTTGACAATCCTTTCGGTGAACACGTTTTTCCTAATATCCAACCTAAACTTCCCTTGGCACAACCTGATGCCATTTCCTCTCACCCTATCACTTGTTTGACATGTTGAGACTGCCTCTCTCCTTGCTACAACCTCCTTTCAGGCAGTTTTAGAGAGAGATAAGGAACTCCCTTGAGCCTCCTTTTCTCCAGGCTAAACACCCCCAGCTCCCTAAGTTGCTCATCACAGAACTTGTGCTCCAGACCCTTCCCAGCTCCACTGCCCTTCTCTGGGCTCTCTCCAGCACCCCAATGTCTCTTGTAGTGAGGGGCACAGAACAGGACACAGCACTTGAGGTGCGGTCTCACCAGTGCCCAGTACAGGGGGACAATCACTGCCCTGGTCCTGCTGGCCACACTATTGCTGATCCAGGCCAGGACGCCCTTGGCCTTCTTGGCCACCTGGGTACAGCTGGCTCATATCCAGCTGCTGTTGATAGGCATCCCTAGGTCCTCTTCCAATGAGGAGTTTTCCAGCCACTCTGCCTCAGCCTGTGTTGCTGCCTGGGGATGTTGCGATCCAAGAGCAGGACCCAGCATTGGGCCTTGTTGAACCTCACACCACTGCCCTCGGCCCATCAATCCAGCCTGTCCAGATCTCTCTGTGGAGCCTTCCTGCCCCCCAGCAGATCAACACTCTGGCTGAACTTGGTGCCATCCACAAACTGACTGAGGGTGTACTTGATTCCCTCATCCAGATCAACAATAAAGATACTAAATAGAACTGGCCTCAGTTCTGAGCCCTGGGGAACACCACTGGTGACCATCTGCCAGCTGGGTGTAACTCCTTTCACCACCCCTCTGGGCCCCATCATCCAGCCAGTTTTTAACCCAGCAAAGAGTCCACCCACTCAAGCCATGAGCAGCCAGTTTCTTCAGGAGAACGCAGTGGGACACAGTGTCAAAAGCTTTACTAATGTCCAGGAAAACAACATCCACAGCCTTTCCATCAGAAACCAAGAGGGTCACCCTGTCACAGGAGACTAGGTTAGTCAAGCAGGACCTGCCTTTCATAAAGCCATGCTGGCTAGGCCTGATTTCACAATGGTCTGCTCCACAGCCTTCCCCAGCACTGAGGTCAGACTGAGGGGCCTGTGGTTCCCCTAATCCTCCTGGCTGGTCTTGTAGATAGCCATCACACTGACTAATCTCCAGCCAACTGGAATCTTCCCGATTAGCCAGGACTGCTGTTAAATGGTGGAAAGTGGATCAGTAAGCGAGCACTTCCACCAGCTCCCTCGGCACCCTTGGGCAGATCCCATCAGCCCCACAGACTTGTGAGTGTTTAAGTGGTATATCAGGTTGATAACCACTTCCCCTGGGATTATAAGGGCTTCATTCTGCTCCCCACCATCATCATAATCTCTACAAAACTGAAGACATATGCAACATAATTGTCAAATTTATGTCCTGAAGACAGAAGGTCACCACACTCATCACCAATAGATACCAAGAAAGAGGAATCTAGTAATTCTTTCAAGCTTTCAGAACTCTTGTTCATTTTTGGTTTTTTTTAATAAAAAGTGTTCTTCAGGGAAGACATGTCAAACAAAAAATACATAAGCAATCTCCAAAAATGTCCAACCAATCCTTCATATACAAAGCACCAGTAGACATTTTGGGTCGGAAATTGTACAAAGCAGTCAGTACAATTTTGGAACTAGAACATACTCCAGCTACTTCAAACGATGTGTATAGCCTGAGCTATAATGTTCAGTCTTGTGTCCTCCTCATACTATGCATTAAGACCTGATACATCAGGGAAAACATGAATTAATCACAGTGCTTGGAAACTTCTCTGATGGCCACTTCAGACCTTTCTTTAAATTTACATTGCTACCAAGAGCTTGAAAGATATAAACAAAAGAAAGCCTATGAAATAAAGCAATTCCTGTCAGATCTCTATGCCACCAGTTATTCAATTCAAATAACCTGTGAAATATATTTGTTTTTCAGCACAAAACGAGAAGACATCATCAGCTTTCCTATTTCCCACAGCCATCCTTTTTCCCAGTCACTCTCAAAGCTTCAGACCGCACATTTTTTTCCCTACCTCTGGGTGTGTAGCTGATCCAACAGAGGACAGAAGATCCAGCATTGCAAGCATAGCACCAGGGTGAATAATGACTGCATCAGAGCTTTGTATGGATGTGGGTCCTGTTTGGAGTTTCACATCAGCTATGTTTTTCTGAGGGCAAACAGGAGGTGTTGAAACAGAATGATATGCGTGCCTGCAGGACAGAAAACATCCCATGGTTACAACACCCAGCTATTATGAGCTCTGCATTTTTCAAACAGCTGTAAAATTGTACTGGCCTATAGATGTTACTCCCTTTTCCTTTCTCTTCCCTCAGTTAGACAGAGCAAGTGTTTCTCTTCTCAAACCTGTTGGGCATGTTTCCCTAAAGACAGCCTGGAGACGTTTCAGTTTCTCAACTACTCTTGAACTTGGAAGTGTCTCCCCCACATGCTTCCCCAGGTTTGAAGAACTTAAGACGTTGTTTTTACTGCCTCCCTCTTTTTACTGTAGTTGCAGTGGCAGCACATAACAACTGCAGTGAGTGACCTACCACTGCTCCTGTTCTTCGGATATGTTTCTCCCCATGTGCTTTTCATGAACAACTGATTATGAAATGCACTATCACAAAACTCTCAGCAATCTCTAATCAGCCCAGCGGAATAGAAAGGTGGCCTCTGTGTATACTCATGCCAGCAATCTGTATGTTCTCAGTCCATCCGTGACTGCTATGGCAATTTGGTTTTATATTAAGATGCTTTAGTCTGATCTATGGAAAAAAGGCTTTGACACACTGCCTTAGAAGCAACCACTTGTCCTGAGAGATGCAGATATGTTCCTCACTGAAACTCTTGGAGATACCAGCTTGATGCCACTCTTCTTTCAGCAAGGGTTTCAACACACAAACAGCATGAGCAGCTTACTGAACATATGCTTTCAAGATGGTGCTTTAGAAGCAAAAGCAAGATCAAAAGACTCATCCTCACCACAAGAAAAACAAAACACACAAGAAAACCCCCACAACAAAAAAACTCACAAACCCAGAAAAGCCCCAACCCAAACCACCCATAGCCCACAGTATTTATCATATACACTTACTTGTAAGAAGAAATATAAGAAACTCTGTGTAAGAATTTTGTTTTGATGATCACATATTGTCTGTTGTTTTACAAGCAAATAAAGAAAAAAAAAGAGCCTCTTCTTATCTAATCAGTTGAAAGAGGCATTTCCTCTCTTCTGTTTTCAGTGACAGAAATTTACTCAAACCCTGACCCTAACACAAGTTAAGACTTAGAGACTGACTGTGCCTCACCCTTCAGATACTTCCAACAAGGCAATCTCTTTCTCCTGAGAAAAACAGGACATAGATGGGAGATAAGGAAGGCAAACAAACTTCTGCCCTAAACACAGCCACCAAGCCAAATCTCTCAGCAAGAAGCACATCTATGGGGGAAGGCTGAGACATCAGATTATTCAGCCTAAGACAGGACAACAGGAAGCACAGCACAATCTTCTTGTGCTGGCTGGAAAATGGGTTCAATAAATAATGTTCCAATAAAAAGGTTCCTACTGAAAAGCTTTATAGCAGATCAGCAAAAACTTGGCACCTGAACAACCCAAGAGTACCATTCAAGACAGTTTTAAAAGAAAAATTAGATTACTGATGCTTTATTCACTCAGCTAATGCTTACAGCAAACAGAAAATAGTATGGCAATTCTATCGAAACCAACCACTGAGAAAACATCTTCCTAAATGAATTTTTCCAGTGTTTTTTACAAAACCTTAGCCATTAATTTTCTAAGCTTCTCTATCAGCCCCACCACCTATTGAAACATCTGGCAGGTAAGCAAGGCTTCATTGTTTCTTTTAAAAATAAATGGAATTAAGCAGCATAACGACTGGTAATACTATCACAGAGAGATGTTATCTCAAGCCTCTGCCCTGACTTACTGCAGAGACTGAAACACAGGCAATTGTTTCTCATGCATCCTAAAAGCACTGCTCTTCATCTGAAGGAGAAAGCTGCAGCCTCTTTCCAATGTCACCTTGAGCATCTCAATGCAAGTTTTACAGGATGCAATTAAAAAACTAAATATCCATTTATATTTAAGAATTTTCTTCAGTCTAGTGAAATTCCATTCCCCAAGGCATTCTGTCCACTTTAAGTACAAATTTTACTTTTAAGCATTTAAGTACAAATTTTACTTTTACTGATCTGCGCTATCACATTCACCTCATTAAGTAAATTGTGAGGTTATAACATGGTAGTACAGGGAGAGCATAACAAAAACATTGCTCAGTGTGAGTCACAAACACAAATATGATCCTGGTCTCAAACCACCTGGACTGCAACATTCCATACAACTGAAAAGCCAATACAGTCCAGACTAGGCTTCCTGTTAGCAGCCTAAGGAAAAATTATGTCCTTAAAGCATATATTTTTGAAAGCTTTTCACATCATTTTAAAACACCTTCTATTTTTAGTTTTTCCATATAAGGAGTATTTGTAGCAATACAACAGGGAAAAAAACCCAGTTTGTAAAGATATTTCTACATAGAAAAATGAAAACAGATCTTATAAAATCCTGCAAAATATTAATTAAATATTATAGTTCTATGGGTCACGGTGGAACCTGCAAATAAATAAATAAATAATAAATAAATTTAGCCATGCATTTACATTCTTTATATGACCCCTTTAAGGAAGAAGAAAAGAAGTGGATAATGGAAAAAGGCAGTGTACACAAGATGACACACATCTGTATGTCTAATCTGTCTAACTTAATAAAAAAATATAACTGAAGAAAAATTAACTAATTAATATAACTTTATTTATATAATTAGTTACAATTCTTGATGAAAATTATAACAGCATTTTGATCTGGAAAGAAGTAAGTTAGATTTACTGTAGATAAACACTCTCCATATCGTTCCCCAAGAGTGATCACCATCCAAACTTTTTAAAAACAATGGCTAAAAATATTGCAAAATCAAAGCTACATTCTATTCCCTAATTTATCCTGTCAGGACCAAAATATCCTAAAAAAAAAGAGAATGCTTATTTCTGCCAAAATTTATGACAATCAAAGAGCTGAAAAAGCTGTAGTTCTTGATTCAAATTACACAGGTGTGGAAGAACAATGCATTCCAGGTAACAGGGAGGACAGCCATGTACTGCCACCCCAACACGTGCTGCAAGAGTCCCACCTACTCTGCATCCACAAAGGATAACACTTGGGAGGGCAGCACTCCACAGGGAAATACAGCTTTGAGAAGTGTCAGACATGTCTGAGAGAGAATATTAGCATATCGGTGCATCCAAAACTGTTCTAGACTGTGTGAGAAACCAGAACTGTGCTATTTTTATTTATAAGAATTATTTGTGTGCACACTGTCTGCTTGCTCTTTTAGCCAAACAACAGAGAGCTCTCCCTCAGGCATCTGTCTTACAAGTCAAAAGGCAGAAAACCAGGCCACAACAACAAGGGAGATCCCAGGGATGCAAAGCAAAGGAGACAGAAAACAATAAGAGAAGAGCAAACACTTCTCTGGGAAGAGTCAACTTCGACAGAATCTGACTGTATCTGACATTCAGGAGGAGAAAAAAATAATATTGGACTACAAACTCCAAGCTGCTTATTTTTGAAAGCAGAAAGATCACAGCTACTGGCACTGAATTCACTAGGAATGACAAACATGACGCTGTGAGAAAGCAGACAGCTGTTCAAACAGACTTTTTGGAAACCCTAGTTCTATTTTTTTACTAAAACATGCTTTTCAGAAAGGATCTGAAAGTCACCCAGGCAAGCATGATCATTCTTCCTGACCACTTTTACTTTGAGTCTTACACAATTTGTTACAACTCAAAGGCCTTTTTTGTTTGTGAAAATCCATTTCAAAGGCACTTAACCCCAGCAAGTACCTACATTACTGTACTGGAGCTTACCTGAATTGCTGAAAGCACCCCACAGGGATAATGACTTTTGAAACTACCCAATCTTTACCTCAGGTTTTCAAGCAACTGCTTGCATTTTCAGTACTACAGAAAAACGCAAGGGAAGCCTAACATATCTATTCATATATAGCTATATTTGTATTTTAATTTCCAGGCTATGTCAACCACCCATCTGGCACTCTTGTTCATCACACCCTGGAATCAGCTCCTGTTTGGCAGGCACCGCGTGTGCTCTGCTGCAAGTCTTTGCATATCTGTGTGTTTGAGTAATTCAGTGAACCTGAGCAGCCCTGCCAGCTACACCTGGGAGAACAGCAAAATGTAGCAAAGGGATGGGCAATCTGCAACACTAGAGGTTAATGCAAGGCTGAAGCTGTAAAGAGCCTCCACAGGAAACACCGTTCTCTTACATGTTTCTTCAGAGTAAATGACAGGGAAAAGACTTTGGCAGCTAAGGTTTTTCTCTGCAAACTATAACGTTTGTTCTTAAATGCCTCGGTGTTAGAAAAGAAAGGAAATGACAGTCTAAGAGGTTCTGGGTTACTGAGAAGGTGCCCTTGCCCAAGTCACTCCCTGTAGAATATTGAGGTATGACTTGGGTAACACCACTCAGTAAAAAAAAAAAGGTTCTCTTTACTAACCTGCTTTAGTATAAACATTCCTTTCAAATCAGTTTCCAAAAGCATCTTTGGTTGTTCTCCTTTGCAAAATATTTTAAATTCCAATCACGAAACTTGATGGCATATCTTAAACAGTATACCACTCAAGAGTGATTGTATTTTCTACACATGGCACCTGCATCTCAGATAACTCTGTGTCTTTCAAATGCCGTTTTAGCTTTCAAAAGCAAATCTCTGCCTAACCTGCATCTTTAGATAGTGAAGGGCTGTTCCCTTCCCTGGGGACTCCAGGAAAAATTTTTTCAGCATTTGCACAAGCCTGTAAAGTAACATTGTTCAGACAGTAACCTTTATTTAAAAAAAAAAATTAAAATCTACAGACACATTAAGATGCATAAGAAAAGACTGTAGCATGGCAGCGAAAGTGGGTGCTTGGATTTCTGAATTGAGCCATTTGTGCCTTCTTTCCAAACCTTTTAATTTAGCATGTCTCTACATCATTTGGTAGTCAAGCACTGACAGGTTCATTCTTCACTTTTTATTCTCTGCAATTACTAACAAATGAGCACCTTTACAAGCCATTCACCTTCCACCAAAAGCCTGCTTTCTTGAAAAATTAGTCAGGAAAAAAGAAACCCTGCTGTATTTATTGATCTACTAGCATAGTGTGAATGTCTTTGAACTGTTCCTGAGAGTGTCATGTATACCTCCCTTAGATCATTTCTTATACTAGGCTTTACTTGGTTTTGAAACAGAAGCCTAACTTTAAGTGCTATGGGAATCTGGAGACATCTCTAATCTCATCACTGCCCAGGATTCACTATGAAACATGCCTTTACATTTTTTTATCCAGTAAACACACAAGTGAAAATGTACTCCTCAGAATAGCAACTGAAGAGAAACACCCCTCCCTCCCAAAACTAAGAAACACAACAGAAAGAGAGAAAAATTGGAAGCGAGATCAACTTCTCTTTGAAGGGTCGGTACCTTTTCCTGGACAAAGCTGGCGTACCCCAAGGAGAGGGGAGAGAAGTCTCATTTGTCAGGCAAGGAGGGATCTGTTCTGCACGACTACAGACAAAACAGACGGGGTAGGACAGAGAGGTTAGAGAAGAAACCAGAGGCCATAAGCTTGTTAGTTTTACAAAAGCACCAATAAAATTGTTACTCGGATCCATCCTTCAGAAACAACACGGATGACAAAGGACAAACTGAACGACAGCCTCAGGTGAACACACAGACATGCAAAGTGTGCACTGGTCCTGTGGTGTGACTGCACTGCGTGTTCATTGCTCTGCTGAGATTTACTGATACCAGCAAAGCAGAACGTCGTTCTATGTTCAACAGCAGAAATTCAGAGGAGAAAGTAAAGCTTCAAGTAAATTAAGTATAACCAACAGGGGTAAAAAATAAAGTCAATGTAAATTCAATAATGAATGATGAACAGAAAATTTAAAGAAGAAAAAATGACTGAAAACAACAGCCAAGAAAAAGGAACTTAGTGAGACATTTTAAGCAACATGACGATGGGATTTACTTACCCCATTGTTTCCTCATTCTCTACTGCTAGCCAGTGTCAACTTCTACAGTACAAGTAACACATGCTTAATACAAATTGTCCTCCTGCTACCTGAATGCTTTAATAATGCTTTAAAATGAGATCAAATAAACTGAAGTTGGCTTTTTGCTGAGTGTGTGAGCCTGTGAGTGTGTGTGTGTTGGGGTTTTGTTTGTTGGTTTTTCAAATTTTCTTTAAAGAGGAGAAAAGCATTAAGATTTGCTGCTTTGGGGGCAAGATGGCCCATCTTATTAGAACAGAGTCACATGCATTCAAAGACTGGGGTGTAAAACAGCTTCAAGGTCCCAGATACGAAGCTTAGGTCTATGTTTCATGTTCTGTACTTTAAATTGTGGGCAAAAACTACTTTAAGAGAAGCCAATCTTCAACACATACTTCACAAAGTTTTGTTGTCATTTTGAACCAACTTTAAGACACATTTCTGTTCATTTTGAGTCTCATTATAATTTAAATTCTAGTTGTTTTCACTGTGGGAATGTCTCCCAGTTAAATTTGAAAACCAGTAATTTACAGACTAGCTAGAACTTCACAGAACAAGCAAATCTCTCTAAAACAAGATGTCAGTCTTATGTGCTAGCAAGCAAAAAAGGAGGCACAGGGAAGGCCTTATTAGTCTCTAAAACTACTTGAGAGATGGTCATAGCAGTAGAGTGTCCACCTCTTCTCCCAAGTAACTAGCAAAAAGACAAGAAGGAATCACCTCACGTTGAACCAGGGGAAGTTTAGATCTGATACTTGGAAAATGTTTTTCACCAGAAGGGTTATCAAGCATTGGAACAGGCTGCCCCAGGATGCAGTTGAGTCGTCATCCCTGGAGGTCTTTAAAAGACGTGTAGATGTAGAACTCAAGGACGTGGTTTAGTGGTTGACTTGGTAGTGCCAGATTTACAGTTAGACCTCATCTTGAGAGTATTTTCCAACCTAAATGATTCTATGATTCTAAATTAATTATGGTACTATTAAATCACTTACTTTAAAGTGCCATATCAAAGGGAACATGAAGTTAAGATATGACATTCATCAACCAAATTTTCATTTCACTTAACAAAAGCATAAAAATCTAGTAGTTCTAATGATGATAATGCAACCTGTCAGCCTATCAACCAACAGGTTGCTTCAACACGTCAAATATAACCATGAACTGGTATCTCTATCTCAACTGCTGCCATGATAAGAACATCCAGCATCAGAGAGAACGCTGCACACCCTGGAGAACACCAGCAAGCTAAGTCATTATTTGGTCAGATGTTGACACCGTATACTCCTCCCAGTGGAGTGAAGGAAGAAAGAAGCAGATTAAAATGGAAACACAAAAGTTTGCAATGAAGATATCTCAAGAAAACTATTTTGGGGAACACTGGTGTGGGGTGGGCAGAGAAGATGAAAGAAAAGGAAGAAAAAAGAAAGCAAAGTTCATACCTGTCAAAAGAATCTGTTGCTACCTTGTAGAGGTAAATAAAAAGTTTGCTGCAGTGTCTTAGAGTAGGTGACACAGAATCCAGGGATATTAGGTCATCGTCCAAAAGTCTTTGAAACAGTTGTGTATTTGAAGGGAAGACATTCAAGGGACTTATTTTCCTCAAATCTGAGAAGCAGCCAAGTAATCGAACAGCATCTGCCAGTTTTTCATACTGGATCTCTGTCTTGAAGAAGTGAGAGTTGGCTGGCTCGTAGCGCATTGCTGCAGTCAATGTGCAGAACACAGTGTGAAGCAGTTCAAACACTTGGTTCTGGTTTACTTTTTCCCAGCCATTCTTAGGTGGTGAGCACAAAGATCTTTCCATGGCAACGAGTAAAGATGTGACGTACACAAATCCACCGACTTTCCTAAAAACAGTTCTTGTGCGGTGACTCTCTCTCAGCACCAAGAGTAGGGCCTGTGGACAAAATGAACCATCAAAACCGGGAAACAACAAGAAGCAGCAGCATTACAAACAGCGTGGAAAAAGGCAGGAACACTTTTGTTCAGAAAAGATTGTTGTGCTAGCAAAATCCTTGTGTCATTTGTCAGAATTTGGTAATGCCTGAAGTCTCCGAAGATCAACGTACTGCAAGAGTTCTCATACTCGAAAGTTTACAAAATAAAGAGAAGGGGGAAAAGTAGAGCACTGGCCCTAATTTAGAAATAAGAAATTAAGGAGATAAAGAAATCTTCCAACAGAAAAGATTTGACCGAGCCCAGAATGGAACTCAAAATTCCCAGGTAATTCTCTTGGTGACAAGCTGGAGAATATCCCTGTTAGAAAGGAATCTTCTCTGCCATCACACTTCACCAACAATTTCAAAAAACAGCAGGCAAACGACTTCTTACAGCAATGAGAAATCTAAACCTTGGAGCATCCTAACAGTCTCCTACAAATCAACAATTCAGAAGCACCTGGCAGCTATGAAGCCACAACAGCATTTAAATATAACAACTCGGTTAGCAAATTCAGGCAGTAAAAATTAGCCAAATAAGCCCACTTATTTTTAGCTTTCCTCTATGAATCTCTGAATTGAGACGGAGTGAGACCATATTTTAAGAGTTTCTGTTCAAAAATAAGCCTGAGAGAGAAACAAAAGTGGATAAAACCTTAATTGCTGAACAAAAAAATGCAAAGCCATGCTATAAACAGCAGAAACTACACGAACCTAGCTACTAGAGAGCAATACTCATTTATCTGTGAAATCAGGGGGTGCAGAAGCCCCTCCACGCAACCAAAAACAAACAAAAAGAACATGAGATGTTTGACCCAGATGTGAATATAGAATATAGAAGAAGTCTCCCTATAGAAAGCATTATAAACAACGGAAAAACGTTACTGATACAGAAAAATAGGCTGGGGGGATTTTCCATGATCAAAAGTTTACTTCTTCAGAATCAGGCTGCTTTTTTAAGCACTCAGAAGACGGGCAGTGAAATAGCAAGACTGTCATTCCTCTGAAGGCAGTATCTCCTTTCCTGACAAACCTGAACAAACAGTAAGAGACACATCACCACACTGTTCTGGGCTGTCAGTTCCATAACCAAAACTTCTGAGAACAGCACCAATGGAAGACAAGTACAACAGGTCACGAGAAAGACAGAAATCCTGATTTTCTGTTAAATCCTCTGGGGAACTGCAGTATCTTTTCTCTCCCCTTAAGTATTGTGAATAACACATGCTCAAAAATTACTGAAGACCTTCATAGACATTACACAGTAAGTGAATAATTTCATTACTAGCTTTCCTTTCTGTCTTTTGGAATAATAGCCAGCTGCTCATCTGCCAGAGGAATACTACAACTCCTTTGAACAGAGATGAATCTAGATGTCTCTGAGTTCTCTCCAGTAAGACTCATCTGCTTTCTACTATTTGCCTCAGCTCTTCTTCCCTAAAATAAAACAGTAATTTGTCAATTTACCAAAATAACATTAGCTACTCTGAGAATAAATTGTGGGTCCAGATTAGCAAACAAAACTCCTAATACAACAGGAAACAGACAAGAGTTTTCTTGCTTCTTTCTCCCCTCCCAGCTATACTTTCTTACTATTCCACTCTTTTGCTTAAGCAAGCAAGTTCTTCGGCTTTATCTTCTATTGTGATCATTACAATTCGCATTTATATTAATTATTTCAGCATTCATAGATACAAATTGGTAAAATAAGATGCCACAGGAAAATGCAAACCAGCACTGAAAATAAATGTATGTTACTTGCTTGCTTTTTTTTTCCACATCTATTCCCATTATTTTTAACTGAATAAGACCCCAGCAGGAAAAATTATCATAACTGCAGAACCTCATTTTCCATCCACTGAGACTGGTTGAAAGTGATGATGCTAAAAACATACTCACTAGCCTTCATCTCTGATTCCAAAACCTACCATGGATAGATGGTAGAAAATAAAAAACCATGGATCAAACGAACGTATTTCAACTCCAGAGACAATCTACATACAGTAGCTAAACACCATGCCTCCAATCCAGTTCAATCCAATGACCTTCTCAGTGTTCTCTCTCTTGAAACAACACCTCAGGAGCAAGAGTGCTGAAGAACAACCCTTCACCTACCCTTAGGATGTCGGTTTTGAGCTGCAGCTCCGTAGGTGGGGCCGAGTGCATCAGCCCTAGCAGGGTGCCCATGTCGTCCTCCCCGCTGGGTGACAACACCAGCTGCTGGATGATCATCAGGGCGTGCTGGCGGCACTGTGGGTACTTCACGATGTTGTGCACACACCTGGCACCACCAAACTCCCTGAAAATGCCTGCTCGGAAAGAAGGGGGCAGGATAAGTGCTTTAAGAGTAAGCAAAATATAACTAGTGACAAATAATGACAGCAAAACAACGCTAAATGTGTTTATTTTCATTTCTACAGAATGAAGGGCAGAGTTTTAGCTCCATGGATGTTTAACGATTTTACTATTTTTCCTCTCCCAACACAAATAAAAATAGAACTTCAATGTCTTCTGACAATATTTTTCACTAAAGGCATTGTGTACGAAGATGGAGGTCTGTTGTAAGAATTTCTTTAATAATTCTGTTACTCCAACAGCAGTTACTCTTTTCATGCTAGAGGTCAAAGGGCCTCAGGATGGAATAAAAAATGTACCAAACCCTCCTTGTTTTGTGAAGACCATATACTGTTCTGATTTAGGAGAGTGTTTATCTTACATTTAGCAATGACCTAAATGCAATATGAACTGAAAATATAACTGGGCTGTTTCTGGACAGGAGCACTGGTTGAGAAGTGGTTCAGTCTATCCACATGTTTTGTAAGATTCAGCAGAAGATTTTTTTGTGGCAAGACCTATCTCTGTAGAGATTAAGCGTAAGTCAAACAATGGTTTTCAAGCTTACTGGCTACTGCAATAACCGAAAATTATATGAAAATCAATTCTGAAAACATTACAAAACCCAAAGTAGAATATATATGGCATATATAATGTGTGTTTAGTACAGTGTCAGCACCTAGAGCATTGCCCTGTGTTAATTACTGAAGATGAAAACTGAGTGGGGAAATGGATCAATGCTGCATTACTACATGAAAAGTAATAATTTTCCATGTACCTATAAACTCAAAGAGCAGTTTAAATGACCAAGTTCAGGATTAACAAGCTGATTCTCTCTAACATACATACATACATATACAAACATTAATCCCACTATCCATTTCCTGCCTTCTGCTTTCTCTGATGTCCTTTGGATGAGAGATGGATTCAGTGCAAAAGGAGAGGCCTCAGACCCTGAGACAGGTGAGTTTGTTGCATCCCTTCACAGGCAAAGCCCATCTCCTTTGTGATCAGGTTTTCATAGAGACTGGGGTAACATTTAATACTTCTCCCACTCTCAGTGCAGGTTCTCAACTATTCAATGAACCTTTGCAGGTCTGGACACCCAAATTTCCTGTTGAAATTTAGTTAGCAGTTATGCAATACTCAGGAAAGCTTATAAGAGACTCTGGTTTAAGATCAGAAACCAAGCACTGAGTGTGGTAAGAATCCCTGCAAGGCTGCATCATGCCTACTTATGCCTCTGTGACGACCTATAACCTCTGCTGGCCTCTGGATACAGTGCCACTGAGCTCACATCCCAGTACGGACAGCAGCCATCCCTTCTCTGAGGAATGGTTTCTCAGCTCCTCCTGTATGCTCTGTCCCACTCCTGAACAGGGAGAGCTACTGATGAAATGAGGCCCTTGAACACTCCAAGATTCCTCAGAAACAACATCTGTGGCACCATCCCAAAGTGCTGATGTCTTTTACATTCCCCACTGCTGTTTCTCCAGTGCATATTCAGAGATTAACTCAGCCCTGAGAAGCAGCAAGGAGGTCCTGATGGCTGATTGATGCTTCCTAGGTGAGGTTAAGAATGCCACCTAACAGCAGCCAAGGATTTGTCACAAGGCAGGTGGATGCTACCACTGTTTCAAAATCACTAAGTCTTGGTTAAAGAAGCATAATACAAAACTGCCTGCTTTAGAAAAGGACAATTGTAACAGAGCCCTATTTATACATACTGACCGGAAATAACTCTAAAAATGAAAAGACATCTTTACCTAAAGATACAGGCGTTATATTAAGTAGACACAACACTGTGGACACTGAACTACATTTCTAATTATCTGCTTAAATTTTTAAATATCCAAACAGTGTTACAAGCACTACTATGAATTATTATAGATCTGCTGAAGAGTGATGGGGTCTGGTGGTTGCCTTCAAGTAAACAATAGCAAAGAAACTCAAGTTAAACACTACCTTATTCTCCTTTATTTTATGCATTCTAGGTTATGCTGTCTATTCTCTTCACTGGGAAAACTTGGCAAGAGAGAAAGCGTATTTCAGTATATTTGAATATTGGCCTGAAGATGGAAAGTCAAGACAGGACTTTCTAAGTTACTTTTTTACACATATTTTGAGAACAATCTCTACTTACCTGCATTTGTGTTTGATCCTTGTAGTAGTACTGTCAGGGTCTCCATAACCAATAAAGCCAGCTGCTTTTGGTCCTCAAATGAACTGTTTCTTGAATCCACTACAAAAAAATTCCAGAAGCTAAAATTGTAGGAAACGTCACTCTTTTCAAAGATGCTTCTCGATGCTTCCCACCAACGCTTTTATTTTCTTTGCTTCCCCAGAGAGCATGCAGCTCCACCATTTTCCAAAGCAAGTTGAGATTTCATCTACACATGCATTCCTGGGAAAGCTTAACTATGAATGATTTGAAAAGTTAATTTTATAAAGACAAGAATTTAAACAGAAGCTTTTCAGCACTGTGAGCCCCGCAGTGCCTGACACCGCAGCTATTGTTTCTTCAAGCCACAAAACTACACCATAGCTGAAGATTAACTGCATCTGTTCTTGTTCCGTTTTCAGAACTTGAAAAGAGAAATTCCACACAAACCCCACAAAACTACACTCACATAATTACAGCAAACGTGCTGATTACTCAACAGGTGTAACAGACCAACCCTGCAAGTGGCATAGTACACACAGAGTAACACTCCAGAAAAAACAGTGGGGTTTTGGGTTTTTTTAATAAGAAGTAAACCCCAACACAAGGACGTGTGCACCCAGGTAGCACCCTAATTAGATGACACCTTCATCCGTTTATTTACAGGAACATGAGAACTGATGTGTTTTTCAATGGAGCTGCTGGCAACAAAGCCTTCTAACTCTAACCTACAGCTACCACTCACTAATGAAGCTTCATACAATTAAAACCAGGTGAAACATCCAGCAATTATGGTTAAAAAGTAAGTGTCACTGATGCACACAAGCTCAACTACAGTTTGAACAAAGAACGTAAAAAAAAATTCTCTGTGTGCATGTATGCTTCTAGGGCATGTGGTAGAGCCTGCTTTGCAGGCCTAGCAGCTGTGCAGCTTACCTGGGATGCTCAAGTCTGAAGATTACTGATCTTAATTTATTTAATGCTTAGAAAAATGTAGACCCAGCTTATAAAAAAGTCTCCTACTAAGAGCTCAGATATGCACTCTATAGTATTTTTTCAAAGCTGGGGCTAAACACAAAGGTACAAAGTACCTGCTGTTAGGAAGAATATTGATGCTATGTATTGCTCCTTTACTTTTCTCATGTTAAGTAACAAATATTGAACCAGCACATCAAAAAAACATTTAAAAAGGAAAATATGAGCTCCTACTAACTTTGCATTCATACAGCATCATTCATTAAAGTTAGCCTCGAGCTTCTCTCAAGAAACTGAGAGAAGCAATTCCAATGAGCTTTTAAGACAGCACAGTAGTCCTCAGCAGAATTCAGCCCTTGAGGTACATGTTCAGACTCTCGTTTCTCCTAAATGCTAGACTCCTCTATTTCCAGCCAAAAAAAGATAAGTATTAGAAAAATGGAAAAGGAAACACTACCTTGATCGTTCAGTGCCTGAGTGGGATCTTTCAAAAGCGCTGCATATTTATGAAGAAGATTTACCATCACCTCCAGAAGTCCCACTTCCCTGAAGACATCCTTAAAAATGTAGTCATGACGGGTGAACTTCAGGAGTGTCTTCATGGCAATGATGCTACACTGAAAAGAAGTGCTGGATTTTAAAAGGATGCTCACACTGATCAGTTCTTTACAGGGTATGTAATTCAAGCTGAAGACAACCAATTCCAGCATCTCAAAGTATTTGGTCTGCACTTCTGGAAGTTTAGGAATTTTCTCTGCAAACTGAGACAATGTGTGCTGCGATTCCAAAATGAAGTAGTTGGCATTGTCCGCCATATAAATATTCGTGATGGCATCAAGGATGATTTGTGCTAGATAGTTGGTTTTTGCTCTCAAAAATGCATTCTGGAGGACAGAAAAGGCTTGAATATTCCTCACACTATGACCTAAATCAGGAAACAAAGTGGGATGGGAGGAAAAAGGGAAGAGAAAGTTCTTAATCATCATAAACAATGAGTACACTTATTAATAATGATCCATGCATTTTGTATGATGTCACTTTTCATAAAAAAATCATTAAAATTGACTTCAAAAAAGCCTCTGCACAACCACTTACACTGCAAATTCCACAACCTACTATTCTTTAAGATGGCATCTTCATCTTTGATAGTAAGAGTTTATGTAAGCAGCTAAAGACGCTGATCAAAGATCATTTCTTTAAAACAGGTAAGTACACTGATTAAGTGTTAAAATGTACATGGGATACAGTCCTAGAGACAAAACAAAGCCTGCCCATCATGTGCCCAGGCCTTAGGAGAACTCATTATAGAAACAGTGACATGTTCTGTATTCCATAATGCAGAACACAACCCTGGCAGCTGGGAATAAAAAAGCTTTGGCAGGGTCCAGTGCTATTAACAATTAAGGAATTCAAACACAGGGAAAGAGTTATAAAAGCATAAGACAGCTCTAATATTAGCACACAAACATCTCACATCTTTAAAGCTCAGTCACATTTCTTTTTGTAAGTACCTTCAAGTGGATTAAAATCTCATTCATTCAGCCAAAGAATGCACCATTTATGAGTGCTCCCCAAAATTTTCTATGGGCAGATATTATTCTACTCAAAAGATGCCTTAAATTCAACTTTTTTAACTTCTGCAGGAATAATACAAGCCGCAGTGGACAGATCCCATGAAACAGAAAACAACTAATGGTAAAAAATGACAAAATAAACAACCAGGAGTGAGAACTTTAAAGACATTCTAAACAAAGCAATTAGGATGTTTTAACAATAAAATCTTATTTTATTTTTTCAAATAAAGGTATATGCAAACTGTTAACCTGATTTGACAACCCTTTTATAAACAAAAAATTCTTATCTTTTACATATTCTCTATGGCACACTACTCTCTTAATTTTTGTAAACTCAGTTGTCCAATTGAACAGTAAATTCAATTATCTTCATGCCTAGCCTCCCCACCTTCCATGTCAGTATCTCTCCAGAAGGCAAGAGAAAACTCCCTTGTAAATGAACATGAAACAATTTCACATTTGGAAGAATATTAGTTACATTGTAAGCCACACTCAGTTGTTCCTAAAAGGACTTCTTTACATGCTTTCTTTACTATGAAATATGTTCAAATGAGGGGATTTAGAGCTTATTAAATGTGACAGGAACATAGTAGTGTCAGATACAACTATTTCTATTCCAGCTTAGTATCAACAGTTGTTCCAGGCAATCAAGCAGATTAATAAATTATTTTTGATTCTTAGGAGGACCTTTCAAGAAACCAAATTTTAACCAGCTCTTCAGAGTTCAAGAACTAAAAGGATTTAAATAAAAGTAATTGAGAAAATGAATGAATATGGTCTTCATAAAAGGAAGTGATGAAAAGCAGGTAAAAGAAACAGATGTCCTGACAAATACCACAAAGTTAAAAAGCTCTTTTGCAGATTGCAATAGGTCACGGTTCTCTCATGATATTGTATCAGAAAAGATGATTAGCCTAAAGAAAAATTAATATTATTCTCAAAACACGGAGAAATTAAACTTTAAGTGTTCACCTTCTTTCTCTATTCAGTGCAAAAGAAAAACAATTCCTAAGAACGGTGAACTCTCTCCATATCAGAGAAAGAAAGTCACTGTCCAAGGAACCTAGGATGTAAATTCTTTAGTCTAAAAATCTATAAATGCAATCCTATAATAAACTTCTCTTGTGCCAGTGGTACATCTCATAAAAAGTTCAAGTAAAAAACTAGCTCCATAGTCACTATTAAATTCCAAACTCCTTAGTTACATACAAGACTAATCTGAATTTTAGGTTTATGCACAGGATATGAAACGTAAGTTTATTTTTATAAAACCCTTTTTCCCCAAGACTTCCTCAACCTTATCTCCAAATCATAATTGACTTTGATTTCAAGCATACCACAGATTTTATCATTCTGATCACACTGGTGATGAACTAACAGATTTCAGCTCACAAGTTACATTTGCCTGAGCTGACAAAAGCTAACAGAAAGCAAACTGGGGTGGGGAAAGGATTAAAAAAAAAAAAAAAAAAATCAAGCCAGCACATCAGCCTTTCATATCAGTTTAGTAAGAGCAGCTTAAAACACGATAAATTAAATCAGTGCATCTCTCCAATAAGAAAATCTCTTCAAATCTCCATGTAGAAAACTGTCAGCTTTGCAGTGAAGAGGCTGGACCTGTCCTCAAACACAAAAGCCCTAAGCTTTCTTCTTTGGGTACCAATCCCAAAATAAACTCTTTGAGACCAAAATAACTGAGTATTTGATAACAATCTTAGATGAAGAACCTAGACTTTGTTGCAAAGGGCTTGTGCAATACACAGCTGCTCTGTATCTTGTCATTTCCATTTAAAACAACAAAAAAGCAAACAGAGAGAGGAAGAAAGCAGACTCACCTTTGCCTGCAGGCTGTGGGACTGCAAAGCCAGGTAGCAGGAAAGGTACTCCAGTGGTAACACCAGCTGGCTTTAATTCATTGACACCATATGTTGTTAAGGAAGTTATCAAATTAACTAAGTCCTTCAAAGCATCCTTAGATTCAGCTTCTTTTGCCTGTTCTAATCTAAAGAAAATACAAAAGGATCAAGTTAGCAGTACTAGTTTATTTGAACTCAAATCACTTTAGTAAGATCTGTTTTACTCTATTACTTTAGATACCAGCTTTACTGCCTTATTCCTGCAGTATTTTCCAGGTTCCTATGTCATAACATTAGGTCAGTGAAACACTGGATTTACAAGAGGAAACAGTTATTTGCCATAGAAATTTACCTCATAAATCTCTCCTTGAACTCAACAGTCTGCTAAAAACCAAGAGACACGAAAATTACATCAAAAATCCTCTCACAGACATGAAGATACTGTATAGGAAAGTACATGGATAGTCTGTAATTAAATAGATCTGTAATTAACTTGCTGGATTACATCTGCCACTTTGAGAGTGAACATTTTGTGCTAATAAAATGGTATCTTGGTAGAAGCCTAGCAGTTAGAAGCACAGGTTGAAGCACCCTCATTAGAACTACAAACTCTTCAATTTGAACACAAGGGAATGGAAATGTTAACATCCCATTCCAACCATTGTTTACTGACAGGAACACATCATCAGACCAAACCCTAAAAACTAACTGAATCATAAAACCATCCTCATTTCCCTGCTACTTCACCACAAATTAAACCACGTTTAATTATGTACTAACTCTGTAGATCTCAAGAGTAAACTGGGGATCATGTTCTTCTATTCACTCAAGCAGTGCAAGCTCTGCTTCGCTTGTTCCTGACAAGGAATTGTGGGAGCCCTTTACAAGCAGCTCATTCTGCATCCTCCATCTTCTCAGTCAGATGTGGCTGAGGAAGGAACCGCCTTCAAATGAGAACCTCCTGCAAACAGTCACTACAGAAGCACTGAGCTCACTGACTGCCATTCTACTAATCCTCCACACGCCCTGCGCTTTCACATCATCCAGGTGAAATTACAAAAGTGCTCCTCTGGCCCTCACAGATCTTCTGCAGTTTCTTATTAAGCCACCTTCTTCACACATCCTTCTGCTTTTCCAGCTCCAAAGCCTTTCGTCTTTGCAGCTTGAGGCCCAGTGTCCAGATTTCATACCCTCACATGACAATCATCTTCACAAAAGTGCCCCAGAGCTAAACAATTCTCTGTGGGTAGGTTTGAGCCAAAACATGTCCATGGAGAATACATACTGTGGTCTATCACTGACCAGTACATGGGCTTATTCAAGACCACTGAAAGGAAGTGTTTTTGAAAGGAAGTGTTTTCTTCTAGCAAAACACCTCAGGAAGAAGTGAGGATAACACATTCCTACACCATTAATTTACTGATGTCACCTGATGATCCCAGGTGTCCTACTTCTTCAATGAGACATGCAAATCCCTAATCTTCCTATGCATTTGGCAGGGATCTCCCATTCCTTGATTAAAAGGATGAGCAAGCTC
This sequence comes from Cnemophilus loriae, assembly GCA_013397755.1. Taxonomy (NCBI): domain Eukaryota; kingdom Metazoa; phylum Chordata; class Aves; order Passeriformes; family Corvidae; genus Cnemophilus; species Cnemophilus loriae. Next base: position 1,746,289 of record VZTF01001115.1, read on the forward strand.
AGGAGAGAATTTGTTTAAAACACTTGATCTACACAGAATCACTTTTGTACCTCAACATGAAACATGACAGCATGTTCCCCTCAGATTTCCCCTAAACTCCAGCTGACAGTTTCTGGCAAACAACTGCATTTGAATTACACTGCTTTGAATTAATGCATTAGTGAATATAACATACTCCGAAACTCCACTCATAGAACAAGAAAAATAACTATTCCTTAACACTTGCTTTAGCTTTTGTGGCACCAAAGGTAACTTATGAATAATTTTAAGTGTGGTTAAGAATTTTAAATGCCATGTCTATGTCTGGTATCCATCTAAAACAAACAAAAAAACCCCTCAGAAGTATACGTCGTGGAAAATTTACTTAAAATATTTGGGTGCCAAAACTCAGCATACTAACACCAAAAATAGGGAGATAACAACATTAAAATTTCTCAGTAATAATGTTTTAAGCATCTTTGACCCAAATATACTTCTTAAGGTGTACACTTATAGTTTCCCAGTATGTACCTTGGATTTGTTAAACAGATACATATTTCGACAGCTAAGCATCCTTCTTCAGATGCAAACAAAGCAACACAGACTACCCAAAGATTTTACACAAATAAAGCAATAGACACTCCTTTCTCAGTCAGAAAACTTAAAAAGTTGCTTTCATGGAAAGAAACAAAATCATGGATAGATCATACCCCCAAGTTTTTTTTTGGGCAGGCACTTTTATTACCATCTTTTTTAATGCATTAGCAGCTTAGAAATACCTTTAATAAAAAAAAAAAATAAATATACACACACACACTGATTCCCTTGTAACATGCACCACATTTAAAAATGTGATTTTTCATTATGATAGTGTGATAAAACAAGACAATAATATAATCATGGAATTGTTTAGGTTGGAAAAGACCTTTAAGATCTTTGAGTCCAGTTGATAACGCAACACTGCCAAGCCCACCACCAAAGCATCCTCTTAGACAAAATAAAACAAACTCCAACCAAACTCAAAAAGCTCTGTTTGCAGCCAAAATTTTATGTTCTGGATTCTCTCTAGATATTTAGTACCAGGTGTTTTTAAGCAACTGCTTTCTTTACACAGCAAGAAGCATTTAGTTATAAATCAGTACTAAGGAACAAAAAGTTAAACATTGTAGTTTCATAAATAGAGAGAAGCATGAAATTCAATGTTTTGGTCCTAATATCTTCATTCCATAATGATCTATAATCACGTATTTGTTTAAACTTACTCACCTACTCTTTATTAAGAAAACTTTCTGAAAAAAACTCAGTGATCTGTCTGCATTTCTTCAAGCACTTTTGCCTACCTGAGGAGGAGGTCACAGAGGAAGTTATATCCTTGCCATATCCTAAAATCATCCAACAACGTTTGGGATACATCACTGGAGTCTTTGAGAAAACAAGAAAGTCCAGCAAACATCTCAACTATTTCTAGGGGAGAAAGGTCATCAGACTGCTGCATGTTCTGGACACACGTGGACAAACATTCCTTTTCTGAAAAGAATTGCAGTGAAGAAATTTAGGATTTTACTGACATTAATGACAGCAAGAAGCACAACTAACACATGAAACACATCAATAAGGTAACTTATTCAAGTATGTCTTGTCACAGAATATTTAATACCACTTGATGATGAGAAGGATTCTCAAGTGGCTTTGGATCAGAACCCTAACCTCTTTTTGCCAACTCCCTCCTCCCTTTTATAATCTTTACTCTTGTAAGGAGGAAACTGTGTAGATAAATACCGATTTTTACCTAAAAAGTCTGACCAGATAACTCAACAGAATAAAAAGACAAATATGGCAACTGTAAGTAATTCTAAACCTTATTTTTTTTCTTTTAAAACACAAAGTTATACAAAGCACTGATTTGAAGTGTTATTAAAACCCTGCATATAAACCTTTACAACACGTCGTCTTATTCCTACTCTGGTTAGCGTTTCATTGGCTGGCATCAAAGAGAGACAGCTTGTCTTGCCCTGCATAATTTTCACCTTCCATTAGTTCATTAGGTCAGTAACAATAAGTTTTCTCAAATCTATAGTGAGATTTCAAGTTGCATTCTGTTTTAAAGATGCTCCTTTCAATTATTTGCTATTTTAACTTTGCAGCATGCACAAAACAAGCATGAATCTTTCCAGCTAGACTGATAAGAAAATTTCCCAGAGATTAAATCAGAGAATGAGATGGTGAAAGGATGCTCCTTTGCATATGATGAAATATCTTAAATTTTTCCTGAATACAAGATGAGCCTTGTGACAGATGTTGTTATCTCTTAAGTCGGGTTCACTTTTTTAACCAAAAGGCAAGAGGGAATGCTGACTGGTTTTCTTTTTACGAAGAAAAAGAAATTTTCATTTCACTTTTTAAAGAACCTGGAGAATCTTTTCACATGCCAGTTTCACTTCTCTGTGGATCAAGGCCATAGACAAGTAATAATGGAGGCAGCTTTAATATGCCAAATGACAGTCAAAACTCTAGTTATTTTCTCTGTTGCACTTCATAACATTTTCACACGTATACATACACCTTCTACACTCCTCAAAAGCCCACCAGAAGCCTATCACCTTTTAAGCCCTATCTGAAAGCACTCAGCTGGTGACTATGCTGTGCTTTCAAGTGATGCTGTACATTCACATATGTGGAAGTGGAAACACCCTGTTAGCACAAGAAAAAACACAGACTGAAATTTTCTGTGAAATATGTGGGACCAGGGTGATGTATTTAATAAACTGTCAAAAAGGTTCTGAGGAGCCTTGTAACTACTTGCTTCTCAGGGTGTGAGCAACCCAAAACTGTGGGTTTCTTTTTTTCCAGTAGGTGTACACTGCTAAAACGTATAAGGATGTTAGTTCACCCCAACAGTCTGTCCAATTTAAAAACTACAAATGCTTCCTATGTGGTCCTGCAGTCTAAAAGGCTTAAATATAATATTAGAAACATATTTTATCAGATTTCTTACCTCAAGTCCTATATGCCTAAACACCCATACAGTTTTCAATTAATGCAAAAAGAATCATTTTGATGCAAAGCTGCTTCCAGGCAGCTAATATCATGTCCAACACTGGTTTTCATCTGCAAGCTGTTGTGAAGCAGCTTGGCAGCTGCCTTTTTACCAGATCCTTGCAAAGACAGATGATGAGTAAACTACTACATTTATTAGCTACCAAAACTTGTAACCAGCTACAGAAATGTCCCCCTGTACACCACAGTTTCCATGCCAGCAACAGCCAGGATCTACTTATCTTAAAAAATGGACAGGAGAAAAACTGGAATGATTTTGGATTCTTCATTCATTTGGTGACTTGCAGGCTGGATTAAGCCCACAAGTTAATTTTCATTTGGCCTTCAGGATGCACAAAACGTGCAATCTGTAAGCTGTTTGGAAAGGTGGGGAAGACAGGGGCCTGGCAGAAGAAATGCAGGCTGGCTGAAGTGTCAGCAATCCAGTCAGTGAGAGAACAGGGAAAACACAGTGGCTCCAAACCTATCCACAGCACAGGTGTGGTTCTCAGCCAAAGAGCCTCCGTGGGCCAGGCCCTAAGAACAACATCCTTAGGTTGGGGAAGCGGTGCTGGACCACAGGGGAGGAAGACAGCTGGCTGTTAAGAATTAGTGCATCTTCACAGTGAGTATTTTTCAATACTGGTAGTTACTGGAGTTACTGAAAGCTTTTCTTTTTGCTCATCATGAACTCTACACCAAAACACAAGCGGAAACTATCCTCCCAGGTTAAACTGAAATGTGAATGAGACAGGCTCAGCTAAAATCACCTCTCTCACTACAAAAGGGATTAGAAATGTCACCTGTATGTAAATACGCACATGTCCAAACTAAAAGCCTAGAAGCTTCCCTATTATGTTCATGCCTATTTCCCAAATAAGAAAACCATGAAAGAAGAGCAGGAAAAAATCCCAGTAAATAGTACTGAATAAAGATACACACCATGAATGTATTTCACTACATTGACACTAAGGCCATGACGAGATATGGTCATTAGTACTTCTCCTGCACTCTTCCTCCAAGGCAGATTATAGGGAGGGCACCATGAGGTTATTGCACTGAATAGAAGCTGGAGATCATCCTTCTGAGCCAGTTCTTCCGCCGGGGACACAAAACTGCACAGTTTTACTAGGATCTGAAATAGGAAGTCGTTAAACAACTAGCATTAATACCTTTATCATCGCTAATTTTGCCTAGACTTAGTAAAAGGCGAAATATTCTTCCATTAAGCAAACACATTAAAAAAGGCAACGTGCTGTTTTCCCTTTGTGTGTTTCTGTACTCCAAACACAAAACAAGGTTATTTGACACATGGTTATTTCAAGTCGTAGTTCAGTTTAAAATGCTTACCGGAACACTGGAAGCAGAGTTTAAAATCTCTTAGGCTGACACAGCATATTTGCATGGATATCAGGATATTCCATTCTTGGAGAATCTGCCAGTTGCCTAATTTACAGGTCTAAATTCTGCAGTTGGGGGAGAAGCTCTGTGAGGCAAACTGCTGTATCCCTTCCCACTGCAGGAAGAAGGCTATCGACGGGTTGTTGGCAGAGCAGCAACCATAACATCTTGGTCAAATTAAGTTTGTCAGGAAAGGCTACAGCAAAACTGCAGACCTTTCTAAATAACTGACACCTGGATCTGAATTTCCTAATTGCCATAACTAAGACAAAATGCAGCCATACAAGTGAAGCTACTACGTCACGCTCCCTTTTCTGCATGTTTTGAGGACATCTGATCTCCATTTTGCATCTTATGCAGGAAAAACGCAGGCTCCCTCTCAGAAAACTGGAGGTGGAGGTCTGAAACCTCAGCCATTCCAGTCAGTTCATTTGAGGGCACCACTTTATTATCAATACTAATGTTTTTTACTATGCCTATTTCAATCAGTAACAGCCAAAGATACCAAGCACTAGGACCAGTTAGATGAAAACAGAATAACAGTCAACGTTGCTCCTTTTAAGTATCTGTGCAGAAGAGCTGCATGCATTTCTGTGCAGGAGGTATTTGTCAAAGACAAAAACTACAGGAGGAGTGGAAATTCAACCTCAACTGTGCTTGCAGGAAAATCCACCTCACTCTTAGCGATCAGTTTTTGAAAAATCAAGGAAGAGTAAAACCTGGCTCAAGTGAAAAGTTTCTAGACTTTGCTCACATGAAGTACTTACATTCCCCTTGCAAATTCCATGACCTATTTTAACTTTCTTACCTGTACGAAGACTTTCTGTAGAAGGGCTCGGCGCTCTGCGAGAGGTAGTTCATTCTGTGCTCCTCCAACTACCTCAGGCACGTGTGGAAGGTCAAAAAACAGATATAGACATTTAACAAGTGTGGAAGGCACTGACATTGTAGTCATGCAGTCCACGGTTTTCTGAGGAAGAAGAGAACACAGCGAAAAATACCAGTTCAGCATATTATATATTCAAAACATCAATAATAATGCAGTTGATTGAAATGCTGGCTTTTCTTTCTCACACCTTTGGTGAGGTGTTCACACAGCAGTACAGATTCACCATCTATTCTTGAGTGCCTACCCAAACATTAATTTTAAAAATAGGATGATTTATTTACATGACAACAGCATCTCATAGCCACAGTTCAGAGCAGTCATTGCACAGGACAGAAACAAAACCTGTCAGCCTCTGCCAATAGAAGTTAACAAGTTAATTGTAAGACCTTCAGCCAAGTCCTTATCAGCTATCAATTCTTTATAGCAGTAGAAATGGGAGTGGGAGGAGGACTATTCAGTCTATGCTCTCACTTGGCAAGAAGGTGTAAGCAGCTGTAAGAAGCAAGGTAGTAGAAAATATGAAAGCATCAGTGGGAAGAAAAGACAAATTGGTGTGGAGGCTGGTGACATACTAAAACAGAGATAAGATAATGTGCTGAATTCCAAAGGCAGATTAGAGCAGAAATAACAAACCACACAGCTGCCCAGTATACTGCCAGAGACAGCGGTCTGATGGAGGGCAGCACCAGAAGCAGAGGCAGGAATGATTCACTACCACACAGTCATCACTGCTGCTGGCCCTGCTTTTTGCAACTGCAGTGGTCCTCCTCCAGTGAGATGTGCAAAGTTCAAAGTCTGAACTCTTTAGGTGCTGTATGTGCCATGCATCTCACGGGACACTAAGCAGCAGTATGCAAGAGAAGCCTTTGGGCAGCAATAGAAGGTGCATGCATAATTCAAAAGAACATTATAAATTAAAGTCTCAAAACGACTATTTTTTTTCAGGCAAATGAAACCACAGGGAGCTAGGGCAGAAGTCCTGTGGCAGTATAAGAGAAAGAAGATCTTAACACAGAAAAGCAGAATATAGTTACATCTTTTAGTGAGTGTTCATGCGGTTCATTTTATTATTGCTTTTGTCTCTTCCACCCCATAATTTATTTTTAGCTTTGCTGTTTCAGACTAACCTGTCCTGATGAAGCTAGTAAATTGATTGTGGTGAGCAGCATCCAACCTCTACTTGCTTCTTCACTTTGATTGACCTCCAGAAACTGGACTATGGCACGACTTGCAGCCTCTGTAGGGGGCATTAAAAAGAAAAAAAGCAGTAAGAATTCAGTCTGGTAATCTGCATAAGGGAACACATCCTCTCAGCAGCCCCAAGCACTGAGCATAAATTCACCTTTACAACACTACTTGAAAAAAGGACTAGGCTTAGGCCTCCACTTTCCAGACACACATTCCAGGCTTATACGCGCACTTGGCTTTGACACTGGCAAGGCTGCAAAAAGTGCATTCTTTGGTCACGCATCATCATTTGACCAGCAGACAGATTTCAGTAACCTGCAGCAACTTTTGTTTGAGCATTTTTGCTTTATCAAATACAACATACTTTTTCCAAAGACGTGAAGTCACCATCACTTAGTGGCCTCCACGGAAATAGCTGAAATTTCTGAAAAAAAGCACTGCACTGAAACAACAGTATGGAGGGTAATGGGGATTGTAGGGAAAGAGAGGTGCTGAAAGACAAAAGGAATTAAAAAGCAGGAAACAAAGTAACGTTAAGACTAAGATCAGCAATTACCACATCCCCATCCTACATTTTTTGAGAATGAAAACAGAAACAGCTTATGGATAATTCTTATGATCAAGAACCACTTCTGGATGCTATTCTGTATCAGTCAGAGCCAAAGACAAATACTCGGCCTAGTAAACAAGTTAACAGCCTCAATAAATAAATCAAGAGAAAATGCAATCCTATTTCACTGCTGCCTGAATACACACTTATGTAAGAAGTCTATAATGCCAGTTGTGATGTCTGCCCATTACCTTTAAGAGACATCTAAAACTATTTTTCATTAATAACTGTGTATCAATCATCTCCTGTGCTTTTAGTGTCACCTAGGACAGAAAAGGAAGGTGAATAATATAACATAAAAAAGAAATTACAAAAGAATTACTAATGGAGGAATAAATCTGCAACTGAAGAAAAATCCAATTTTAATACTGGCTTGTTTGCTTCATCTCCTCTTAAGATTCCCCAGCAGATACCTGGGGAGGAGTTTATTTAAAAGGCTGCACATTTCATATGGCAAAGTACTTATCAAACTTGTAGCATTGACTACATTGAGAAGATCATTTTCTGAAGCACCACACTGTAAGCTGTGCAGATTTGGTTAATTTGTGCAATGGCTCTTCTCTCATGTTTTTGTCTGGCAGACTTATTCCCATAACAGACTTCTGTACAAACCACTGGCTTTTCCAGTTCTGGTGCTAAAGTAAGGAGAAGCCCCTACTACTTCCCTGTGTGAGACTGAGATAAAACAAAGCTTGAGATACCAAGGTGAAAGGTAAGGCAATTCATAAAACTCACACAAATGAGGGCAAGTAGCAATTTCCCAGCATGCCTACCCGAAGTACCTGGTGGGCACTTTGTCTTCCAAAACTATCTGTGCAAAACACTGGTCAGCTGGTTGGGTATATGAACAGGCCAACTTAGAAAGCACAACAGCCATGACACAGTTGCATTTCCTACACTAAAGGCATAGGCAAAATGCCAGAATTCCTGACAAAAGCCATTTTTCCTCAATTCTGAGAGCCAAGCATGTCTAAAGCATGCACTGCTTCTACAAGGACAGTGCTCCACCACCCCAGTATGAGGTGTGATTTTGTAGGCCTGTTCTCCTTCCATCCCACCACAAACAGAGCTGGGCAATGTGAGACTGGTACCAAACCGGGTGTGCACAGCCTCCTTTGGGCACAGTCCCCAAAGCCACCTGTGGAACAGGGGCTTGTTTAGTCATCCTTGAAAGTGAGACTTAGGGGTTAAGTCCATGCTTCTGAAAAAGTTGTCATGCTGCTGGCATCCTGGCATAGCAGTTGAACACTATAAATAGCAGTTTCAAAACTGTCACTCTTAATTAAGCACTACCTAAAACACAGACAGCATTTTAAGTGCTGGAAGACGTTCTCTTGTCATCTGCTCTGAGCAAATTTGATAGTGCTATCATTTAAGATTAACTTCTATCATCAGCACTAGTCTTAATTTATTCCTTGTACCTTTCCCCTGGTTTTGAAGTGCCCAAGTCATCATTTAATATAACATCCTCTATGTGCCCCACTCAGATGTCCTTAGCCCTTCAACTTCTGCTGCAGAAGAATGCCAATACAGGAGTGGGATATGCTAACAAGTAAAAACAGCAAAAAACAAAGAGAAAAACCTATACAATAATATGTAAACACATCTATTGTGACAACTGTGCAAGCATGTACACATGAGTATGACCATGATTATGTGGTTACATGGTTAATATACGGGAGTCAGATTTTCCAGCATGGATTCAGTATATATGGGATAGAGGCTCGGTAGAATCAAACAACCAAATTTGTTTCACGTGTAAGAGGTGCATTGCATCCTGGACTTCAGAAAACCAGCAGGTAGCAAGCAATGGGATTAGACTCATTCAGATGAGTAGAAAAAATCAGTCCTACAAGCACTACCAGCAATGCTGTTGCCTATAGCAATAGCACTAAGGACAAATTCAGTACAAGAAGCTTGTAGTTAGATGGTCTAGAACCATAAATAGCATATAATAGTGTCATCAGACTTCTGTACAGCTTATTCTGGAGGGGAATATTAGTGAAAAAGATATCTGTGCATGTGCCAAGGGTGGGAGGGGAGGTGGAGTAAAAGGCATGGATGGGCGTGTCAGGGGGTGGTGAAGCTGAAGTCAGGAATCCCTTCTCTAAAGAAGCCTTCCAGAAGTGTCTGCTACTTCTTGTGGGAAATGCCTGAAGACATGGTCAGCTACCTAGAGTTACAGAGTACAAGTAATTCCAATTACCTAGTTAGTAAGAGAGAAGTATCAACCCAAATAAAAACGTGATGGCACAAAGTCTGCCTTCCATCACTGCTCCAACACCCAGAGCGGTGTGGAGCTGTCATCACGAGCGGCAGATACGAAGTGGCTGATGCCTTCGCAGCGTGCAGAAACGGAGGGATGCTCATCCAAAGATAAAACAACTCAGCTGTGCCAGCTTTTAGCCTCACTAACGAAGATGATAAAAGAACAGGCTTTCTAGGATCTCTTGGGAAGGCTCTATATTGCACTACACTTGCCTTGCATAAGATCTGGTAGAAAGCACCAAAGGTAAACAGAAAGTTGACCAAAAGTAGTAAAATACAGCAGTTGTTGATCAGAACTGGCTCCTAATGAATAGTAGTAATAATAGTAACATTAATAATAATAGTAGTAATAATAGGACACTTCTTTTTCCCTTTCAGAGCAATTTCAATAAACACAAACCAGAATCACCTTGTAAAGCAAAGCCACCCACAGAACAGGGAAAACATACATATATAATCAAAAAACCAAGATGTGTAATCATAGTATGTGAAATCATTTCCAACAGAATCTGTTCTCAGCAGAAAAAACGTTAACATACCAGCAAAAGTCTGAAAGCAGCCCCTAGATGTACTTATTTTATTGACAAAGATCCTCACTGTCAGGAAAACTTCAGACTTCATTAGGGGAGGAGCCTGAAAGGCAGCTTAGTAGCAGAAGAAGATTCCTTCAACTATCATCTGTAAACCACAGAAGTGCAAGATGCACTTCAACAAATTATACTAACTTTTGTGGATTGAGGACAAACATAAAATTAGTTCTGCTGATGTGACAGAGATAAACTGTAAAAAAAAAAAAAAACAAAACCAGAGTTTGCAGATCAACGGAACTTTAAGAAGAATAAAGGTAGGCATTGTCAGAGGCCAAATGAAAACCACTGATGTGGTTTTCTGCAATGACGATGAATGGTTATCAACTCGATCTCCTAAAATGGTTTGAAGATGAGATAATGACAGTCTTTCAGCAGATCTGCTAGAAAAATGCCTGAAGAGGTTCAAAGTATTTTCAGCAGTGAAACAGTGTGAGTAAATCCGTGAAATTAAGCACAAAAGAAAGAAACCAGGGGTGGAACCTCTCCCCCCACAAAAAACCACAAACTAAAAAAACCCAAAATTAAAAAAAAAAAACCAGAGAAAAAAAAACCCCTAAAAATTAAAAAGAAGGGTGAAAAAAACCCAACCTGAAAACAAACCAAACCCCCCCTCCTCCAAAAAAAAAAAAAACAACTTTAAAAAACACCAAATCACTACAACATTCAGAGAGTATAAAAAACAACTGAAAGTGTTGTTTCTGGAGGTAGGAAGGATTAGCTGAATAGTCCAGTAGTATCGTAAAAATAAATTTAGCATTCAATAGTAACAAACAAATACATACAGAAAATGTTGTAAATATGAAATGAAAAATTGACTGAAATTAATAGGGACACAACTAAACTGAACTTAAAAGGTGCACAAAACAGTGATGTACACCAATTAACCAAACAAAACAATAAAAAAACCAAACAAACAGACTTTTGAAACTGTCTTTGAAAGGAGGCTAAAAAGTTCCAGACCTGTGATGTACCACTTCGCTTTCTCATTGTTCAATTTTCTACCCTTCTTCAGTTTCACCTGTCCTCACAACCACTTATTCATATTCTGACCAGGGTATGACTTTGCAGGTTGCAGGATTGCCCATCACTTAGAGAATCATTCTGAATCTCCCTGGGATAAATGTCAATGAATTAAATAATGGGCCCTGGCTGGATGTCATCTGGTGTGCTCAAGATGCAGACAATGGAGGACTGAGTTAGAAACCCATTTTAGTAAAAATGGAATAACCAGTACCAGGTACCAAATCACAGGTTTGCACACCCTCAACTGATGAAATATGAGAAGCTGTTTAGAGTGAGAGATGTTGGTTAGAGCCTGGTGCTAATAACACTGAGGTTGTGGGTTCGGTCCACGTATGGGCCACTGACTTAAGAGTTGGACTCCACGATCCTTGCGGCTCCTTTCCAACTCAGAATATTCTCTGATGCCTTCTCCAGCAACTTTAGTTTAAAGGCATGCTGTTGGAGTATCTGCAAAATCACAGAACCACCAACTGTATCCAGGGTGTGTTTTTAGAAAAATACGTTAAACAAAAGTGTTGCTTCCCCTCCAGCCAAAGTAGCCGTTAGTAGCCACACTGGTTCTACCAAGATCCAGCCGTCCCTTGTCCCTTTTTTCAGAAGCCTTTTGTAGCTCTGAGCCAGACGCACTTGCTCCCAAAAGAAAGGTTCATTTCAGAACTGAGACTACACTAGAAATAGACATCTGAACATATATTTTACATAGTACTACCACAACTTTTTGATCAATTCAGACACAAAATTGGACTTAATTGATGAAAATGTGGCAGCTAAAAATCTCAAGTATATAGAGCTATCTCACCCATGAACCCACCATCTTCTAAACAGACTAGATACTCCATGGCAAGGGAAACTATTCACTAATCCTCATAAATAGTTATTGCTGTCACCTGAAAATCATCACTGTTGTACAGCAAAGACTGAAACCTGCAAGATAATTTAACTTAGATTTAACTGCTTCATTTTCCTTACTCCAAGATTCCATCCCTACCAGAGAAATAAGGCAGTTGAAACTGCAGCTGAACACACAACTACAATGGCAACGTTCAGAGACCACTTAAGACAGGGTGCTGGCACAGTTACCACTGAATCACAAAACACTGTTCTGAGAAAACTACTACAGCCTGCCAAGAATAACTGAGATATGCCTCCACCATGGCAGGCATTACTCACATAGCTATTAGCATAAATATTCAAAGGCCTGATGAAAATAATTGCCCTTTGTTCCATTATCAGATGGAGTAGGAAAAAAAAAGAAAAAGCAAAGGAAAAAAAAAAAAAACCAACCACAACGTAGTGACAGGCAAGATTTAACCATACCACATTCTCCACTGTAAAATATTGCCAACACATTTATAGAAAGCAAGTTCTTGCAAAATTTCTTCCCTGTCATTAACTATTGAAAGCTGACTTTTGATTGTATGGAAAGCTTGTCTCTAACACAGGCTCACCTATTTTGTTGACTTACATGGAGCACTTCACACCATCAGGAATTTGCACTTGTATATTACCAGACACATTTCCTGCATGTTGTTGTTACTGAAGTTTTTTACTTTTAAAAACATGCTAGAAAATATCATTACCTGTCAACAACTATTAAGATATAACATATCTTCTTGTTTGAGACACAAAAAGAATGCAAGTTTAAAAATAAAAATTATGCAAGAGTCTTCACAATCCACAGACACAATATTATGTCTTTAACATAAAACATGTTCTAAAAAGCCAATAATTTCTATTTTTTTTATCAGCATCACAGGAAGTGTGTATCTAGCTCTAATCATTTTAACACAAAAGTCTATAAACTGAGTTTTAACAGCTTGTTAATTGGTTATTTCTGGAGAGGAAGCTGCAACTCTCTGGTCTCACCAAGAGTGACAATGCAATTGCAGAACATGGACCCATCAGGCTTTCTTGAGGTCTAAAAAGGGTTTACTGACCACTGTAACAGCAATCCTGATAACAGAGGAAAAATGACTGCTTTCTGTTTTAACAGAAACATTGGTATTCATTACATTAAAGCTTAGAAGAGCACCAAACTGTCTTTTTAGTCATTGTGGTCAAGTTTCTAAGTGAGGTGGAAAACATGAAAAAAACCCCAAATCACCACCATCAACAAAAATCTACCTCCGACTTGCGAGGTTTTAAGAACTGGATTATCTTGAAGTAACAAGTAGAGCTATGGTTGAAGTAATAAACACACAAAAATGGTTATTCCCAGCAAAATCCAACTGACTAGCAGGCATAACAGATGTTTCCCAGGAAAAAAGGTCAAGCAAACACCACCGTTCTGCCAGCACCGCTGTTGGACATTTATTTCCCCCTAATACTCAAAGAAAAGACATTTTGCGCCTGTTTACCCGTAGAGAACAGGTTTTATCTATGATATCTGTTTAGCCATCTGGAATGTTTCACTGTTAGTCACTCTACTTAAAATGGAAATATATTGTAATTGGCACAGTTTGTGACTCCTGACTTGCTGTACAATAATTTTCACAGCCTTTTCCAGTCTTCATTTACCACCAAATCCAAACTGAGAACACACCACAGATCTTAAAATTATCTAGTAAGCAAAGACTTGATACTTCTTGGAAGCACTCCTGTTCAGCAAATGAAATCTAAGAGGAAAGCTAATGAAAACTGCCCTCTTGGTGCATTGTCCTCAATTATGCAACTGCCAATAGGAGATCAGGTTCTGACACATTCAGGGTTCAACAGAACCAAATCTCACCCTGACATTTAATAATCAGAGAAGAAGAGGAGTCCACTGACATTCTTCTAGGGCTGGCAGTGTTGGTCCTAATGTGGGACTTGCTGTACTTTCACATCTTACTTGCTTCCAGGCCAGCAGCTAATCTAAAATGCATAGTTTTGGAATGTTAACATATCCAAGTGACGCAACACACCACAAACAGGCACCTCAGCCAAGATACAGCAGCTGTCCACATGCATGTTCTTGGCCTCCTTCTCCTAGTAGGTCATGCAACTCAGTTCACTCCTCTCTCTCTCTCTCTCTTATCAGTCGGAAGTTTGTGGAACTCAGCTTTCTCCATAACCCAGGGAGGAAACCTCTAATCTCTTCCTCCTCCTCTCTCTCTCAGTCCAAAGAAACAAAAGACAACACATTTTCATTGCTAAGAATTCATTTTCTGAGCCTGCACAGTTGCTGTGAGCGGCAGCTCATAGTATTCTGATTGATCTGAAAACCATGATGCACAGATGGGACACAGCCCACCCTTGTGCCCCATGCAATACCTGTGGACTTATTCGATGCTCTCCGTCGAATTTCAGTCACCATCAATCGTGATACTTGAGTAGTAAACTGCAGGAGGTCAGAAAATTTCTCTGTCATTGTACTTGGAGGAGCATTTCCAAACACCTAAACCAAGAGAAAAATGGATGCATTAAAATCATTCCGTTTACAAGGATCACTACAAACTACCCTGTTCCTTTGTGAAGGAGTATTCCTATGGAGATTACAAGTTTTTCTTTTCAGGCTGCAGCATTCATCACTGCACTGGGTTGCAGAGTGCATGCTCTAAGATACGTTCAGAGTTGGAATTCAGAGCTCTTTCAGGGAGGTAAAATCTCACGAATGGAGGGGAAAAGAAGAGTTGTAAGTTTTCTTGCAAGACGAAAACCCCACAGAACCCCAAAAGACTGAGATTACACTTAATGGGGTAAGCAACAGGTACAAGACCAAATTCTCCAACAGGACTTCCGTTTTTAAGATCAACTCCTTTACTATCTACTGGACCTAAATAGAACGACGTGTGTAAAATCTTTTAAAAGGACTAAGAATTAGAACTGCCTTGTTACATCCTTCCTCAATAAACTGACAATACCAGGAAGCCTCCCATGTTGCTGATATCCCAAGGACTTACTCTCCTCTTTTGAGATCCTCCTGAACATAACAGCGGGCTTTTTCTTTATAAATTGTCACTTAATTCTAGTAACTTATTCTTCACGATTAAGCATTGATTTTGTTATTTAATAATGTATTAGATCACATATAACAGGGAGAAATGTGTTAACTCTGTGGTATTGCACTAAGCTGTGGAACACATTATCTCAAAATGGATTAGCTAGTTGCTGCAGTAATTTACTCTTCATTCAAGACTGCACACAAAAAGGAGTCTTTATCCACACTTCCAATGTAAAACTTGCACTAAAATGGTCACAATAAACCCACAATATTCATTATCAAACAAAGCATGCAACCCAAATTATGGTATCATCACTTGTGTTAGTGCTAAAGAAACAGAATAGCCTGCTCAGCACCTGAACAGTCTCTGCTCATTTAAATTTTTCTCCCTTGTAGATATTTATGTAACCTTCAGGAGTGTCCCTGACAAGCACAAAAGATGACAGTATTTTTCTAGCAAAACTTAAGTTCAACAGGTTATGCTGGCCTCTCAGAAGGAGAATGTGTTCTACAACAGTACAACTGATTTGGACTCAACAGCTCCTTTCTCTGAGTGACCCAGTTATCCTATTACAGCTGAGCTGCTGACATACTTGGCTGAGGTCATTCTCAAGTCCAGGGACATCCAGTGAAATCCATGATTACAGCCAACAGGGATGCAAGGTAATTGTGGTGCCAGCGAACCTTGGAACCCCTAAGTCACTGAAGAGGACTTAAAAGGCAGAAGAAAGAATAACCTTTGTCTAAGTTTGACTTCTTACCTCCTTTAGTATCAGTTTCTCTGGCACATCACAAAACAGCCAAAAATATTTTTCCTGTCTACTTGCATTGCAAAGTCATGATGAAATGGAGCCAGAAACACAGCGTTGAAATGGAACACTCAGTTTCCTCAAAATAAAAATAGTTTTCACCAAAGGCGTAAGTATTTCCCATACTGGAAATTTCAACCACCATTATCATTAAAGCAAGCAAATGGGAGACCAGACATTACAGGCAGACAACTGTTTTCTGCAGACCAAGAAAAACACCCCTCATTTGGATTACAGACTACACAACATTCCTAGTACAAACAATCCAAGTTTCACTAAATATTTCACAAGACCTCCTTTTGCAGTTGTCTGCATCAGCTCCCAATTCATCCAAGAGCCTCTAGCTTCCACAGGGCTGTATGAAGGGAAGAGGGCCTTGAGGCTTGCATGCTCACTGATATAACAAGCAAGATTATCTAGACCAGAATGCACACTAGCATCTTGTCATCATTAATTGTTTAAAACTCTTTCACCCAGACCAAGGGAAGAGGAAAACCTAGTGGCCCTGTTACCTGTCCTGAGCTTGCTCAGATTTATCAGCAGTTCCCAGGAAATGCAGAGAACTCAAAGTTACAGTAAAAGGTTAACTGAGGTCAAGCGGATTTTAATTAGTTGCCCCACAACCAAGTTTGCACGATGTAGAATAAGCATCTCCATTGGATATTTATATACCCTTTGACTAAAAGTGGTAGTAAAAACCAGGAACAGGATGTTACGCATTTTACCAGCAAACTGTCTTTTTAGTAAGGAAAAGCAAGGCTCTTTTGAGACAATGTAACAATGTACCACTTATTCAAAACCAGCCTCTTCATTATTCCATCCACTTTTCTGACATACTGCACAAGCATTACTACCACGTTGGTAGAGCAGTGCTTCCACAAACTCATTGACCTCTAAAAGGAGCCATTTGAGTACTCTTCCACAGGGCCAATCTTTTGTTAATTATGCACCAATTTAGCTTTTCATTACTATGTGATTCATCATTTCATAAGCCTCCCTGAACAATGAAGAAGAAGAAATGGTCTGTAAACCCACTCGTTACCAGAACTATCAAGATGGTTTTATCTACAGCAGGTTTGAGACATGCTCTATCTAGAAACCAAACTTAAGAATGCTTTAGCTCTGCTGAATTTACTGATTAATAATCCTCAAAATAAAAAAATAAAAAGTAAATGAAGCTGCCATTTCACACAAAACTTGAGATACCTCTGATGAGAGGAAAAAACTCAACCCCACGGCTAAGCAAGAAAGCCTCAAAAGAGCTCTCAGATACCCTGGTTATTTAACTGGCTGCCTGCTGCTGGCCACTTGGATACCTCTGGGAAGCAGAGTTATCTTCTTCACTCTAGATCTCTTCACTCAGCAAAAACAATGCTTCTCCCAGAACTCCTTACTGCATTTTGCACACACACGCACACTAGTTCCAGCCAAACGCATGCAGCTCCCACTCCCAACAGCTCACCGCTCTGCTGTAAGAGACATTCTGGAGTACACATTAAGGGATGGCATGGAAGTTTTAATCTCAGCTCCACTATTTGTTTGGAGTTTCTCCTCCTAACACAGACATCCCAATCTTGTAACAGATAATGCTTTTATGATACACCATCATAATCTTTGCTTAAGGCAGTAACAGAAACAGTACTCAATCACACTTAAAAATCTTCAACAGAATAAAGATAACCATGCAAAGTAACTATGGATGGATTCAGAGTCTGAATTTGAACGAAGTTATTAACTGATCACTTAAAACATCTTCAGCTAAGGATTATGTTTGAGAAACAAGAAAAATTTTAGGAAGGAACTTCTAATAATGTTTTAGTGTTTCCTGACAGCAAAAGTATCTCTTCTCAGAGAAAAGTCATGTCAGAATTTTAGAGTGAACCAAGATTTACCATATTTGCCACTGAAAATCTCTTCCAAGACTCTTCAGAAAATGAGATCTTTTTCTTTTACTATTTTTAATTCCAATCTGAGTTTATCTCGCTATGACCTCCAGAGTTACTAAGCTAGCAGGATTGTTCCAACACAAGCTGTACCATCAAGAGTTGACACTCCAGAAGACCTAAAACTAGATAAGCCAAGGAAGTCACAGCAGACTCTAGATGTAAACATCAAAAGAAGAAGGTGGCATTAACCAGGAATCTAAAAAGGTAAACTTTGAAAGTAGAAATAGATGGCATCACAACTCCTCAGCCTCTTGAACACGGGAAAACAAAAATGCATTTACATGAAATGCGAGGAAAAAATCTCCCTATAACAGTGACAGGATGAGACCTGACTCAGCAAGAAAAATCAGTTTTGCTGGATTACACTATCCCAGTTCATCAGTGACTGATAATGATTATCAAGGTCTGCAAGAAAGGAAGTGAAAGAGCAGAAACAACACCTGCTTTCTTCAATATGCCAAGCTATGATACAGATTTTAGAGACTGAAAACTGAAGTGACAACATCTGGCAACAGCCTGTATTTGTGGCATGAAGGACAGCTTTAAGAAGTTCACAAGCTCAAAGCAGGTAGAGCTTGAGGACAGTGACGATAAAACTAAACAAGGAAACTGAGGAGGGGAAAAAAAAGAGGAAAGAGGAAGAAAACAACCAGAAGTAGGACGGAAAAACAAAACATCTAGCAAACACATAAGAATGTGTCTTCAGCATCAATTTCACTTCAGTAAAGAAGGGTACAAAAGAGTCTCTAAGGCTCAGAGAAAAAGGCCCATAAACAAAACTGGATTACAAACAGATTCTGTAAAGAATAGAAAAGAGACATGGGGAACCTGGGGAAGGAAAAGCTACTATAAACAAGGGGGAAACTGAGGAAAAGAGTAGCCAAGATGCATTCACACAAATAGAAATCACAGAAACCATCAATCTGTTCAAAAATATAAAAGGTACCTGAGATTACTTAGACAAAAGGTGATTTTGATGAAATAAAAAGAAAACTTGTGGCTAGTGATTTGGTTTTCAGAATGCTTCAACACATGAGCTGAATGAAGGACAGTGAGAACAAGCTGTGCAAAGACATGAAGTAACTTCAACTAGGCTTCAGCAGAGTCCAGAGGTGGGGCTGAGAATTAGGACAAAGCCAGCAAGTGGCATAAAAGAGGAGGGGGAAGCATATTAAGAAAAAAACCAGAAAAGAGAAAAGGTAGAAATAATGGAGAAATTAAAACTTAGCTGTTCTTTCTCATCTCAGAAGTATAATCGAAGTCTTTCCTTAGACTGCTGTATGTGCATTGCTACATTAGTTTTACCTAAACCCAGTAATATCACCAACTACACTTTCTATAGACATAATGCTACTGCAAGTAGTTACCACAAAGGCTAAGAAAAAAATTCTTCTCCACCTGCAGATCAGAGTTAAATGCTGAGGAAGCTCAAGTGGGGGCATTCTATTTTCCAGAAGCATCAGCCTCATGTAACCACCAGAGGGAGATTTCTAAGCATAACTGCATCAAAATAACCTTCACGAGCTCAAGGCAAGATTAAGATTCCACTGTGCTAATTTGTAAAAACAAATCAGGAAAGTCCATAACTAAAAGGCATATAATCCAAGAAGATAAATTAAAGAGGAGGCATATGAACTGAGCTTACTTCTCCCAGACTCACACATCAGGTTACCAGTAGAAATAAGACCTAGGGCAACAGAATGGCATTCAAGTGATCCATCCACTAAAGCACACCACCTAGTAGTTGTAGTTTAACCTCAACTGGCAGCTAAGCACCACACCTGCTCATTGCTCTCAGGTGGAACAGGGCAGAAAAACGGCAGGGTAAAAGGTAGAAAACTCATGGGTTGAGATAAAGACAGTTTAACAGGGAAAGCAAAAGCCATGCAAGCAAGCAAAACAAAACAAGGAATTAATCCCCTGCTTTCCATGGGCGAGCAGGTGCTCATCCTTCTCCAGGAGAGCAGGGCCCCATCACAAATAACAGTGACTTGGGAAGACAAATCACTTTGAACATCCCCCCACCTCCTTCTCCTTCTTCCCCCTGTTTTATATGTTGAGCCTGACACCGTATGTATGGGATATCCACTGGGTCAAGCTGGGGTCACTGTATCTCCTCCCAGTTTCATGTGCACTCCCAGCCTCTGCTGGTGGGGTGGGGTGAGGAGCAGAAAGGCTCTGGCTCTGTGTAAGCACTGCTCAGCAATAAATAAAACATCCTCATATTATCAGCATTATTTCCAGCACAAATCCAAAACACAGCCCACATTAGTTAAGAAAATATAAACATATTAACTCTAAATATATAGAATATATATAGAAATAATATAAAGAAAATTAACTCTATCCCAGCCAAAACCAGCACAAGCATGCAAGCAGCTCAGTGTCTAACACCTTCATAAGCCAAACTTTCAACAAAACATCATTTTAGCTTTTGGATTATTCCAGTTCTCTGTGGTAGCATACACAAGCACAAATCCATCACTCAAGAAGAACTTCAGGAATAAGAGTTTAGGTCACAGCAGGGAAAAAAAAAAGAAAGCTAGATCTGTACCTACTGGTCTTTCAAGACCCTAAAACTACCATCAAAATTATTATTCACAATAACCTGGCAGTGTAACTGAGTGATATAAGACACCAGGAGGATTTAGTTCTTATTAATTCCAGTGACAGCTGCCGTAGTTCTGCCTCCAGACAAAATCTCAGTGCCTGAGTAGAAGGGAGTAGTGAAATATGAATGCCACTGTAAAGTGGCTATCATACCTTCCCTATAGATTGCTTGTTCAAAATCTCCCTTGTCCATGAAGGCGGATTCAGACTCAAAACATTGAAAAGGCCTATAAGAGTGATGAGAATATAGAAACAACACCACATGAGGAGATTAAAATTGTTCAGCTCATGTAGCCTAGAAAAACCAAGTTGACAGGACATATTATGATTGTTATCTCTAAATATGCATCAGTACAATATATGCAAGAAGGGAGAAGAGCTATTTAGACTCAAGGACAATGCTGTCACACAAAAAAGTGGGTATAAACTTGCTACTGAAGTTTAGGTCAGAAATCAGATGACTGTAATAGAAGTGAACACTGCAGAAAAGCTGTCAGTCTACATGCATCTGTGGATTGCACTTGAAAAAAAGTGGTAAAAAAAGGAAATCTCCAAAGGTGAGTTTATCTCCTAACACAACACTGTGTAAGCAGAAGGAGAAAATTGAAAGGATGCCAACAGGAGAAAACCTGTTGTGCTAGAACCAAAAGGTCTTGGGAATACAAAATATACGCAGACAATTCAAATAAAGAAAACTCATCCTGCAAATTGCCTGGCTTACCCTGTTGAACACCGGTAACATCATGTAAAGTTTTTCTTCCTGCTCTTTCTGGGTCATGTGCCGTGGAGGATGACAGAGCTCCGTGAAGAGGCGTCGCAGATGCATCAGGCCCAGCGCGTTGTCCTGGGGGCTGCACTCTTCCTGCCGGGGCCGGCCCATGATCCTCTTCACCATATTCATCTTGGCTGACTTCTGCAAGCTCCCTTGTATCCTGTTCAGAAAGGAAAATGAACTTGCTGAGTACAAGAGATTGAGGCATTATTCCAACAAAGCCTTTAAATACATCGCACCCTCTCTCACAGTAAGTACCACACTGCAGTTAAGAGCATTAGCTAATTCTATATGCTAGGCATTGATTAGGACGTGCCTGGAGGATTTAAAGCCAACAACTTGAAAGAGAAAAACATCTGATATTCTCCAGCAGAAAGCACGGCTGGCCAGGCTTTGAACAATGCAAAATGCTTTGGTACTTTTTATTAGATGAGTTTTACGATCCTTTGGTGCACATCCCACAGCATTTACAACAGTGTTATCTACCTAACGCAAAGTACTCTCAAATTAATTCTAGAATAAAAACAGTACTTTAAAATCTAATCACACAAGACCTTCAAACTCTCTCAGACATTGGCTTTATCATATAGAGACAAGCGTAGATTTTTTCCTGACTTTCCTGTGGCAGAGACAAAGCCATCCAATGGAGCTATCATTCATCTCACACCTCAGCTACTGGCTCTGCAGAATAACACTTCAGTCTTCAAAACAACATGGACCAAGTCTTCCAGCCGTGAGACTGAAGTCTATCAGGCAGGACCTTGCACGAGAGGTGTGAGGGTCAGAGCAGATAAATCCCTAAAACAGATGTAGCCAACTGGACACTGCAGCAAAAGGGACTAATCTCACAACCATGTTCAGGTTAGGGAAGCGGAAAAAGGGGAATACAAGGAAAACAGTTTCTGCTCCATATACAAAGTAAACACCACCAACGACGAAATAGTCCACGGAATTGTAATGCCTACATCTCACTGCTTAAATGCAGTCGAAAAACCAAAGGTCAGTAACAGCTGTAAAAATTATTCAAGAGTAGAAAATGCCTTGCAGCAAGAAACTTAAAGAACTTAATTATTTAAATTATCAAAAAGAGAGGTTACCATGAAGGGTCAATTAATAAAAGGAGAAGTGATGATTCCAAAGGTGCTGTAATTAGAGTAACGAAGGGAAAGTAGACATTACTGAAGAACTCCAACCCAAAGATTATGTTGTGATGAAAGACAGTAGCTGGATGTTAAAGCCAGGAAATAACATCAATAACAAACTGGAGCTGTGCTTGGAAAAGTGAAGGCAACTAACTACTAAAAAGAAACATTAATAAAATAAAAATATTGTTTCTCTAACCCAAGAAAGAGATACCTTTCTGGAACATGTTCATAAAACATGTTCATAAAGTATTTTACTAACACACAGGAAACATAAGGAACTAATGCTAATGAACATTTCGGTACCATGCAAAAAATAATACATGAAATGAGAAGCCATCAAAAAAGCTAAGTTACAAGCCAGGAACTGTCAGTTCATGCTGGAAATGTGCACTGGCTTTTCACAACTGAAGAAACATTAGACAGAATTAAATGTTGTCTTTTAGTGTATCATCCCTAAGAAATAACACAGGTAAGACTCCAAATCAGCATTAATCATGCAGCTAAAAACAAAACAACACAGTTTCCTCCAGAAATCCATAGCTTTTCCCAAACTCCTCAGTTTGGGAATGCTTCTCTTGCTCTAACAGCTAAACTAACAGAATACCACATCTGAGTTCAAAGACCCAAACCTTCACTGCCTAAGTAGCAGGAAAAAAGTCTACATCTTCTTTTTCATAAAATCTTTTAAAGACAATATTTTAAATTTCTTTTCATGATTCACAAAATGCTGAGAACTTTATATACCCAAACAAAATGCATACTGTTATCAAATCCATGACTGCTGTGATCTTTTCAAAGTGTGGCCGATTTTTATTTTAAATTCCATTGCTTTATTCAGAAAACAGAAATTTACACTGGTTCAGCCACACACTTGTAATTATAGATCTGACAATTTTTGTATAGTCAGAGAAATCCAAATCAATGTTACACACTATTTTCCTAGTGTACAGGAGCCTACTGGGATGGCATTTCACAGCTGTGATCTATTTACCTCCACCGAGGCAGTGAACCCAAAGGGATGACAAATGCAGAGAACAATTAAAGTAGTCCTCACTTCCCCAACACAGTCATGGTTCTTCCTGTCTATTCCCCACTACAAGCAGGTATTCAACTTCAACGTAAACGACTGGGCAGAGAGGAGAGGAGAAAGGATGTAACATACATTCCAGTTAATTACTTTTTTTTTCAGAAGTAATCAAATTCCAGAGTAGATACTACTTCTGGAATTACTCCAGAGTTGTCTCCTACTGTATTTTTCTCCTATTAGAAAAAATGCTAGTATGGGCTCCAGGCAGTCATCTGAAATATATTGTACATGAAAGCTGAAAGAATTTCTGTGATTTATTTTTGCCTGTCCAAATCCAGTGGTATTTTCTCTGATTATCACAGTACAGATTATTTATGGGAAGAGAGCTGTGGGCTCTGGGACCTCGAGCATTAAGCCCAAATCTTAGATATGTGAAAGTGAATCGTGAAAGAACAGTGCTATATTGCTACTTTGTCCTGTATAAATATTTTGACTGAGGTTTTCTTTGTTTAGAATTAGGCCTGCAAAAGAGAAAGCAGTACACCTAAACCTTTAACTATAAACGAAAAGTATATAGAAGAAAGTCTTCCTGTTCTACTAAGTGAAAGCATCTGCAGAATCCTCAGTCAGTTGCAACCATCACATGTGACTTGAACTCAGCATTAAGACCTGGCACACTCCTTAATACCAAAAATGAAAAGATTCCAGTATTTTCAGTAACAGTCTCTTCACCTGTTCACAACTGCTTGTTTGTAGTCCATGACAATCAAGCACCCTGCACAGCAATTACAAGAAGCAAACTCAAAAGTTAGGGAACACCTGTCTTGTAATTGATTGTGGAGCTTGAATTTGGCCTGGCTCTGCACATGCATTGCAGTAGTCTTAAATTGCAGGCTCACTTCCTACAGTCCCCAAAGAGCCTCCTGCCTCTCTCAGCAGATGTTTCATGAGCAGCCGGTCAGTATTTTGTTACCTCATCCCTCTGAGCATGATGCTACACCGTGGTTCCTACAACCTGGACTGCAAGGTTGCTCTGCACACGCAGCAGTGCATTTCCTCAGGGATTCTTCTGCCCCACTCAGCCCTGCCAGATGAGAATGCATCACAACTTGTAAACCAACGTCCTTTCAGATCTGCCCCACAGTGCAGGCGTGGCAACAGCCTCAATATACACGCAATGAACATACACACACACTCCCTTATGCTAAAATTGATGATGTCTAATAATATGATATTTATTCGAGGATACTTTGGAGAGCAGCTAATCCAACAATCTTGTAATGCTTGAATCTTTCTGCCTGCTTGCGTTGTGTCCCTTAGAGACCAGCTGACGTCCTTCTCCTCTCAGCTTGTCATCTCAGAGCCAAACACCCAGTACACAAAGGATGCAATTAGAGGGCAGCTCCAAAAACCTCAAGAGGAGTTTTGTGGAAGTGGCAAGGACAGAAACCTGTTCTCAGCACAGGAAGCTCTTCCCTGCTTCGCATTCTCTCTTCTGGCATGTACATCCCACTGCTGCTTCACATTCTTCACTATACAGCCCTGATGAGTTTCTTCCCCCAGCAGGTCCAAGCATCCTCACACTTCATAGAGAACCTGTGAGTTGGACATTCCAGCTGTTGGGTGTTTGGCTTTTTCAAGCTGAGGAAGAAGTTAGAAGTTATTCTGAAAAAGCAAACTAAGCAAGTGGAAGTTCTATGACGCAACCCCACTGTGACAGGCATGTGGTTTATCAGGAGGGTTAAAGCAGTGCAACCTATTGTACCCACCTTCTGCTACTAGAGCTAAAAATGTGAATTAATGGCAGTTGCAGAACATCATGCTCTGTATGGAGCAAAACTAAAACAGGACATTTGATGAGCAGATTACAAACGCGCGCAATAAAACCAACGCTCTTGTAACAAACACTAAGGTTTTCTCGTTGTGGTAGAAGCAGAAGAATCTCTATGTGAGGAGAAATGAAGAAAGCAGTGAAAGCACAGCATAAGCATCCTCACTTTAAAAACAGCCCTTTGTTTTTTTCCACAGGCTGTCAGATGGCTGCACATTTCCCCATGAGCATAAGCAAGGCTGACCCATTTGAGCAGCTCTGATATAAAGCCATTCACCAAAGTTCTTCACTTTTCTGTGAAATTTATATGGGAATCCCACAAGACGAACCCCTGAGATTCTCCAGAAGTTTCACTAGAGTTAGCGTAAGAGGTAACTTTTACCCTTCAAAACATTTTAAAGTGTTTTCTACTGTTAGTGGAAGCTGTTGGAAAAATGATCATAAATTATGTTACAGAAAATACCAACAATTTACAAAGCTCAAAGGCAGGCACTGCAAGAAAAACACAACACACACACACATAATCCTTAACACCAGTTAGGGTATGATAATATATGGGTAATACTACTACAGCTATCAAAATATTTGTGAAGAAAAAAAGAAGACAGACAGAAGCTGCATGAGACACACTCATTTACACAGTAGCTATTACAGGTCCGAGCTGTGCATCTAGTTCCAAAAGGATGTCATTTAAACAAGCAGCTAGGTAATTCTCTACTTAGTAATTACAGTCACAAGTGTTTCTCCAGGCACTATATTGGTGTTACATCAGCAGCTTAGAGTGAAACAGGAATCAACTTCTTTCTTTGCAGATTATGATGGGACATCAATACACACCTCCACCCCAACTATCTCAGGAAAATGAAATTTAAGACTTCTTGCTATACTGAATCACAGAAGTCCATTAGGATCAGTAAATTCCACACCTGTTAGTTCCCTCTCCACTAGATCTGTTACTTCTTTCCTGAATTTCAGATTCCCTACCCACACAGTTATACTAACATTCTGAAAATAATCACCAATATGCACTATTCAAAAGGCCATTGGCCTTCAAAGGAAACAATAAAGAGCTGTTACTGGCTAGATACACATCCATTTGTGCTTAGAACTGAGCAGGAATAAAAAAATCTCTTTGTAGACAAAAACATCAGCAGGGGGGGAAGTGAGGAACACAACTACTTCCTCCCATTCCCTTCCCCCCCACCAGTCCTGCCACCAAACACAAAACAACTACTCACACACAAAGAAAATCATGCACAAGGAAGCTGTGTTGCTGAAAAGGATGCCATGAGCTCTCCCTGACAGACTGAACTGGCACACACGGCTTTGGGGAATGTTGCCTGGTTCCTGTAAGACAGGGCCTGAAGCAAATCCCGTGTTCTGCCCCAGGAATAAAAGTGCCTATTTCCATACTATGGGAATAGTGCCTATTCTCTCTTGTTAAACATCATCATCTGGCTGAAACAGGAACTATTTCATTGAGAAATCCACCCAGCAGGAAAACACCATCAACTCCCACTTCAACTTTTGTATTGCTAAATATCATTAAGGAAGATAAGGAAGGTGTGCAGGCGAGGATTTGCAAGGTCACATTATTATTTCAAGGTCATGACTTCTGTGTGTATAGTTTGTTTTTTTTTTTCTCCTTTGCACTGAAATAATCCAAAACTTATCTCAAGGAACCTTATGTTACCACCTAAAAACTTAATCTTGACTTTTTCAGATGAACAGAAGAGTGCAGAGGCCAACCTAATACTGATCTGTTTCTACAGGTCAAAGAGCTGCCTACAGAGGTGTCTCAGTTCACAGGGTAGTATCCAAACCTGAGAATTCAATGCAGCTATTTTTTGCTTTAACACCTCTAAGAAAAAAAAAAAAAAGCAGCCTTGCTATGCTGATTCAGGACATGTTTTTCCTGTTCTCTGAACTCCAGTCAAATGACAGTTAAAGATACAATTCTTCTGTTATTTGCAATATTAGAAATGCTATTTTTATGCTCAATCTGACCTTAATGCCTTGAAATCTCTGCAAACAAAAATTCCTAATGCTTCAACAAATATTAAGAACTTTAGTAACTGCTTATTGAGAAAGATAAAGATATAAAACATGGAGTATCAGTCGTTTTCTTACATTTCCCACAAATTATTCATGATAATGACACATAATAGCAAGTGCTGATAGAGTAGATTTCCTGTGGTTTGCACCCTCCTGAAGGTTAATGTTTTATATTCAGTGTAAAAGGACAACAATTAAATAACAGTGATACTTTTGACCTGTGCTGCAGGGAAGGAGGAGAGCTGTTCTGCTAAAGACTAATAATGCACATATTCTTACTTAGTAATAACTTAAATGAAAATGACCTTGAGTTATATCAACTTTTTGCAATTAATTTTGTTCAAATAAGAAAATAAAGTACTGCTTTTGACTTCTGCAAATAGCTCATTCTTTTCCTGACTTACCGTGTAAAGCTTGTATCTAGAGGATAACACTGTCACTGCACTTTCTAATGCTTTAATAACCACATTTCCCAAAATTACTTGCAGTACTATAACAAAATATTTCCAGGCTACAAAATCTTCCACCACCTCAAACAAATAAAGCCTGTAAACCAAAGTATTAAACCCTATCCCAGCTGAAAATAGTGTGTACTGCTTGTCCAAACCACAGCTCAAGTTGCATCGCTTTCCTTTGTTTCTATTTCCGCACAAGAAAAGCACAGACAACTTTGATACCTCAAGTGCAGTCCCACCATCCAGACTGCCCTCGGGACTGGAGAGCCTGCTTCAACGTCATCGCTTAGAGCAACAGCGCAGAACAAGAGTTACCCGGCATGAAGGACTACCCACGCACACGTGGAGGCAAAGGATGTGACTGCAATCATTGCTCACAGACATCTGGGGATGGTGTACAAAACTCACACCTTGATGAAATAGAAAGGAGCTGCAAGTTACTTTTACAGAGAGTAAAGATGAGACAGTGCACAAGGAAGCAAATGTGTGCCTCCTTTTCCCACAAGGAACAAATCTGTCCACACTGCATCTAGAATGTGATTTTTCGCTGGATTATGGTAATTCCACTTCCTACATCTTTATTTAGCACTCATCATGATGTGTCACCACCATGAACCCAATTCTCAGTACTGTTTTTCTTTAAGGAAGCCTTTAACAAGATTTAAGGACTTCCATTTTCTCAGCTCAGTAATAAACTGATAACCAAGCTAAAGAATCGCAAATGCCGAAAAAGCAAACTGCCAGAAAGTTCAAATACAGGCTATTTAGACTGGCCACACATTCGTTTAAGGTGTCTGCCTTTCTACACTTCCCATCTTTTTCAACTAAAATGAAAGATGAATTCTTATTTTGTCTTGAATTATCTCACACAATCCTGAGAACCAAAAGGTAAATCTGCTGTTGTAAGCATTTGAATAGGTACATCCACCGCTTGTTTATAACCAGCTTTTGACAAAGGTCAGGGGAATTGAATGAGTAATTTTGACTTTTCAGAAGCTAAATGGCACATAATGAATATTGCACCAACATCCAACTAGGAGGAGCAGAAAACTTCATCTTTGAGGTATCTGTAACAGATGGCCCTTCTCTTCACAAAACAAGACCAAGAAATACCATCCAACCCTAAGGCTACCTGAAATCCATATTTGACTGCTGGGTTCTACACACCTCCATCTCTGAATTTCAATGCAAATTCTTAAACCACCTCATCTGCATATAAACACAGATGTGATCTCCAAAAACCAGTCTGGCTTTGCTATCCATCAAAGAAGTTGGAAATTCCATACCTCAAACTGTTCTTGCTCCATGGTATCTGCTTAGGTTGGAGAAAAAAGGCAATATTTATACCAGAAAAAGGTTTTCAATAATTTGTGCAAGGCAGAAATATATTGCCATTGCAGGGCTGACGACCCAACAAAACTCTTCATGTGTAAATGAAGCCTTTCTGCTTTACAAGATGAGGAATGGTCATTCCAGAAAATAAACCAATCTTGCCATGTTTCATTACCCCTAATCATCAGTTACAGTGAAGATCAAAGTCCTGGGCTCTATACAGAAATTATGTTAGAAATGAGACACCCGCATTAGCACCTTCAGGTGGTTCATTCATAGACATCCAGGCTCCAAGAAACCATTTGCCCATGCTTGTGCAATCATACCACTAAGGCATTTTTTCCACGCCTCTGACCTGTTCCAGTGTGGCCTCCAAGCCGGCAATCCAGCTATCTAGCTCTGACTGCCACAAAGTCTGAACTAGCTCTGGACATAGAATTCCTCCTCCACTCAAGGAATGCAAATGACATTTTTTACCAGAGAAATATGCTAACTGAAGAGACAAAAATATGTGTAACACAAAAATCCTGACAGGCAGAAGCAAAGTCCAACTGGGCTGGAGCAGACACCAAACACAACAAAAATAGAGACATTTCTCACCAACATGTATTTTTGGAACACTTATTTATAGAAAAATGATGCCTAGTAAGTTAACAGGTTTTGGAGTGAGGGAACAGAAATTCTGTTCTTCAGCGTAACCAGTATGAATACATTATAAACCTAGCAGATTACTTTTGGAACCTAAAATTGTCAGATTAGTCTTAATCTGGAATTTGAGGTGGGAATGATCCGCCATTCACACCTGCTGGTTGGCAAGACACCAGATAAGCAAACTCATATTATCCTGCAAACCTCAATACTGCTATAAACACCTGGAGCTGAAAAACACATTGAGGAAAAGTAAATACTGAAACATCATTTTGGTTTTGAACATATGCCAGAAGAGTTGAAACATCTCAGAAACATTTGCACCTCAGCAAAATCATCTGAAATGGAGGAATCAATCAGAATATTTTATCAGAAGCTTGTAAACCAACTAACCTATGCAGCATCAGGAAAAATATGCAGAATACCACGAAGATAGGTAATAACTGGTTAAAAAACTCAAACCAAAACAGAACAGACTATTTGCTTCCTCAATATTCTTGGAGAGCAACTTCTAATTGAATTCTTGACGTGTTCCGTGGTAAAATATTTTGAGCATCTTCGAGTGCTGGTTTTCTTGTTTTATTTTTGTTTTGTTTTCAAAAGGCCTAAATAAACTGATTTGCATTAATTAGACAAACAGAATACTAGTTACAGCCCGCTGGGAATAAAGCAGAACTGAAATTTTAGCTTGAGGACCTGAACAGCATGGCAACGACTAAACCATGCAATTCAGGAGAGAAAATTCTGCTAAGAAGCCCCTGGAAAACAAAAAGGGGTGAGCAGATGAGAGGAGAGGGGGACACACACACAGAAAAACAAACAAAAAAGCAAAATAATCTGGGATCTGAAGAGACAAGCATGTGCTTGGCTGGCATGCAGACATCAACAAATGCATAGGAATAAAAACACTGTTCCGGAGAGTGGCTCTTGCATTCGCAGTAAACAAGCAAAGCAAAAAAGCCTTCCTAGGAAAGTTACTGCATTTGAATCAATAATGAAACAATGAGCCACCATCATGAATGGGGAAGAGTGCTTTGGTCTATTCACCTTTCCAAGTAATGGGGAGTGGGAGGGTGCAGTGGGGAAGATGTGGAAGGAAACCAGCAAAACTGGAACAGGAGAGAGCCTGTACATCCTCACAGTAAGGCCATGCAGGAAGCAAAGTAGCCCCAAACAGGGCATGTTCAGTAATGACAACAGCGACTCTAAGCACAGTTCTCATATTTAGCTAAAAGTCACCGTTTTTTTTAACAAGAGCACGGTATTATGCAAAGCAGATTGCTATTTGTAGTGCTCCTGGTAGTGGGTTTTCTTCTCAACAACAATCTAAAGCACAAACTTCCTCCAGCCATGTAAACCAGCCATTTATACACCCAAAAGAAAACATTTCTTCTGCCTTTAGGAAATTTGCATATGAAGGAGCAGTAAGTAGAAGCCCATTACCTGTAAAATCTGTCTCCATAGAGCTGCCCTTGTTTCTAACAACACAGATAAGAAAAACAACAAAATGATCCTACCAGCACATGTTTGGCTGATGTAATAAAATTCCTCTCTCTGCTACCATCGAGGCAGAAAGATTGCAACAAAAACAGCAGCGTATCTGCATTTAAATCAGCATTAAACCCCGGGCACAAATGCTTGTTTATTTCTGAAGCAAAAGGAAGTAAATAAGAGTGAATAATCCTAATGTTTTAAGCTGCATGTTCATAGTATTCTTAAGCGCAAAACAAAATAAAACAGCCCAAGACCTTGTAATTAGCAATTCAGTCCAGAGATGAATGGAAAAGCAGCAGAAATACTTGCATACACACCTCTACTGCCTGAAAACTAGGATGGTCCAAAGGCATCCACTGAGCTCCACTGGAATCAAGTTCTGCATACCATGCAGCACAGAACCAAAGGACCACTTAGGCTGGAAAAGATCCTGAAGATCATCAAGACCAACCTCTAACCCAGCACTGCCAAGTCCATCACTAAACCATGTTCCCAACTGCCTCATCTGCACATCTTTTAAATACCTCCAGGGATGGTGACTGGAGCAGCCTCTTCTCTGGGCAACCTCTTCCAATGCTTGATAATCCCTCCTGTGAAGAACTTTTCCCTACTATACAATTGAAGCCCTCCTGGCACAGCTTGAGGCCATGTCCGATGACTGGGGCCAGTGGGATCCCAGGGTGCATCCAGCAGATTGGAGGAGGTGATCCTGCCCCTCTACTCGGCCCTAGTGAAGCCACATCTGGAGTGTTGTGTTCAATTCCGGGCTCCTTAGGACAAGAAAGACAAGGAGCTACTGGAGAGGGTGCAGAGAAGGAACACAAAGATGAGGGGTCTGGACCACCTCTCTTATGTGGAGGCACTGCGGAAACTGGGCCTGTTCAGTCTGGAGAAGACTGAAGAGGATCTCTTTAATGCACATAAATACCACAAAGGTGGGTGCCCAAAGAACGGTGCCAGATTCCCTGGCAGTGCTCACTGACAGAACGAGGAGCAATGGCCATAAACTAAAACACAAGAAGTTCCATCTCAACATGGAGTAAGAATTTCTTCACACTGAGGGTGGCAGAGCCCTGGAACAAGCTGCCCTGGGAGGTTGTGGAGTCTCCTTCTCTGATGACATTTCAAACCCACCCGGATATGTTCCTGTGTCACCTGCTCCAGGTGACCGGGGGGGTTGGACTGGATGATCTCCAGAGGTCTCTTCTAACCCTAATAATTGTGTGATTTCCT
The DNA here is from genome assembly GCA_013397755.1 of Cnemophilus loriae. Lineage (NCBI taxonomy): Eukaryota > Metazoa > Chordata > Aves > Passeriformes > Corvidae > Cnemophilus > Cnemophilus loriae. The sequence goes on from VZTF01001115.1 coordinate 1,778,552, forward strand.
CTCATCCTGTTACTTGGGACAAGAGACTGACACCCACCTCACTAGCACCTCCTTTCAGGTAGTTGCAGAGAGCAAAAAGGTCCTCTCCAAGCCTCTTTTTCCCCAGGCTAAACAACCCCACTTCCCTCAGCTGTTCCTTGTAAGAGACATGACTACTGGGAAAAACAGTAAAGATTCCTATGCTTTGTGTCAGTAAGGAAGTATTGCAACAATGGGAGAAAAGACAGTACTTTTCTCCTCACCTTCCCTCTCCTCTGCTTCTCCTTCTCCTTCCCCTGACCCCTCTCTGTTGGGTGGCAGAAGATCCTCTGGGGATGATAGTCACAAACTGCAGACAAAAGCAGTTCAGCCCCTCTCAGTCTCATCTTCAGTCTTCAAACGCCTGAGGATTGCAGGGAGAGCTAGATTACATCTTGGGCTCCCAGCCTGGTTTTGGATACAGCTCCACCAGACTGCACATGGAAACATTTCCCAGGAGCCTCACATGGAGCAAAGACAAAATAGCTGATTGGGAATCTTTCCTTACAGAAAACAGCTCTAGCTCCCCAGTAACACAAGAGATTGCTGCTCCCAGAACACTGGGTAGAGTCTGTCCCACAGAGAAAGCCCAGGACAGATCCAAGGCAGGACAGGGCTGTTTGGATTTAGAAGTAGCCTGTCAGAGCTACAAGGTTTCCACCCCCAGCAGTGATGTGTCAGATAAAGGATTAAACAAGAAAAAATAAGAGGGGAAAGAAAAGACAAAACACCCCCCCACAAAAGAAACACTTAAAAAGAAAAAACACAAATCTACAAAGCAGACTAAAACTGCAGACTTTTAAAGCAATATTAATGACTTAAGTGAATGCATTCTTCCAGTTCTCCAGTGAAAATTTTTTTCACTGTCACACTTATTGAATGACCAAAGTGGGTGTAGATATTCTTTTATATTAAAGTTGGTGTCTCTCATAAACAAAGCTGCAACATTTTAGAAAATCCATACTTATTTTGCTTATTTTTGATTGCCAATAAAGAGGTTGGTATATTTACTATTTTTCATAACTACTTTCAAAACTATTTTTGTGTTTCTCTTCATTACTCATGTTCTAGCCCTGCTTGGCAATAGTGCCAAAATAAAAGCTGTATTTCACAGTGAATAAATGATTTCTCAACACCAGTTTGCAGTATACTACAATATTAAACAAGACAGCTAGAAATCCCCCCAAAAGTGAGTTTCTCTTATTCAAAGGGGAAAAATGAAGCCTATAGCACTGAGGAGACAGGGAAAATACTATCTTAATACTATTTTCTCCAACTTTGTTAGATTTCTTAGAACATGTGTAACATAACTCGAAAACAAGCTTGCTTCACAGCACAACTGCTGCACTCAAGGCTCATATTAGCTTTATTTCGAAAACTACCCATATGACAAACTAAAATCAATTATTTTCTTCCTTAGCTGGAATGATAAATGCAAACTACCTACTTTTGACTTATTTCTCTAGAGCCAACATCCTAAACACAGAAAATTATGCACTGGTACGTTACTCATATTCTGCAAAAATATCACTACACCTTGACTAAATCTCCGATCAATCTCAGCTTTGGTTCAGTTTCTCTATACCAGCAAGTCTGACAACAAGAAGTACAACTTCACACACGCTAGTCATGGAATTAAATTTTAGTCTGGGGGGGAAAAGTATCATACAAAGAAATAAGAGTAGCTGGGATTCATTTAGGTCTCATCCTACCTTGAGTTCTTGAAGTTCAGTGCAAGCATCTTAGTTTTCAAGTCCTCCCCTTGTATGACACTAGAGATAGGAGACAAGCTCCCGTGCCTCCAAGGCACGGCCAGCCCTTGGTTAGTAAACATCCCTGTGGCAGTCAGGCGGCTCTGCCGAGCTTTGTGCCGCCAGCCCCCCGTGCTGACTGTACCAGCACCCAGGCGGGAGTGCTTGTGAGCAAGGAGCAGCTGCTCCCTCCCGGCGGGCTGGGACACCAAGGGAAGGGATCCCTCCTCCTTGCAACGCACAGGCCGCAGTAACTGACACAGCTGCTTCACAAAGAATAAATCAAAATCACACAAGCGCCAGATCAAGATGAAAAACTGTGTGCTCCAGCAAAAAGACATCTGGCCGGCAGCACAGTCACTGCAGAGGAGAATGATGTATCATGGCTTACAAATTAATTTGCGAGATGACATTTTCCTGCTTCTCTTATCTCACAGAAAAGTAAATACGTTTCAATTTTGGTTACAATAGAACTAATTATTCTGGGGGAAAAAATAAACGAAGGACAAGAGACACTCCTTACTAGGATCAAGATCAGATGCAATGTGGATTTTCTTAATCAAGTTTTCTGCTTTTCGGGGGTTTGTTGTTTTGTTGTGGTTTTTTTAACACTGTTTACTCTTCTAGCTTGCACTGCTATTTTCATGCTGTCATGGTTTGACGCTGGCCCAATGCCAGGAACCCAGGACAGTTGCTCACTCACCCTCCCCTGCCACAGCTGGGCAGAGGAGGGAAAAGGAAAAAAAAAATTAACACAGGGTTCCTGAGTTGAGAAAAGGACCGGGAAAAAACACTTCAAGGGCAAAACAGGCTCAACTTAAGGTTGCAAAGTGAAATTTATTACTAACAGAATCAGAGGAGGATAAATGAGAAGTAAACTAAGGCCTTAAAACACCTTTTCCCCCCCAGCCGCTCCCTCCTTCCCATTGACAGTGCAAGGAGACACGGCATGGGGGTTTCGGTCAGTTCATCACTGAGATTTTCTTCCACTGCTCAGGGAGAGGAGTCCTTCCCCTGTGANTGGCACCTGGAACACCTCCTCCCCCTCCTTCTCTACTGGCCTTGGTATCTCCATGTTGTTTCCCCTCACATATTCTCACCTCCCTCTTCTCTGACTAGAAGCAAAAACCTGTGACTTTGTTTTGATCTTCTTCTTAAATATGTCATCACAGAGGTGTTACCAAACTCTCTAATTGGCCCAGCCTTGGCCAGCAGCGTGTCCGCCCTCAGAGCCATCAGCCATCGGCTCTGCCGGACATGGTGGAAGCTTCCAGCAGCTTCCCACAGGAGCCATCTTTGTGGCCCCCCTGCTACCAAAAACCAGGCCATGCCAAACCAATACACATGCATAGTACCACACAATCTAGAACTGCCAAGTGTTTTGTTTCAATAACAACAACTATTCAGAAGTGGTAGTATTTTCCAAGGAAATCCATTATGTTATCCAAACTCGCATGTTACATCTCACCACTATACTTGCCCTTTTCCCTAGTAATAACCAAGCGTACAGAAAACAAATTAGGATTGAAGCTACAGTTTTCTGAGAAGAATTCTCCCAGAATGATACTCAAATAACTACAGTGGACACTGCTTTCTAACTAAATTTATCCCAGAAGAGAGCTTGAACACCCACTTAGTAAAAGCACAACTACTGACACGGAGTTTATTCACATTTTTCCCTTGGATGCACCTACACATACACACAATACTCACACTAAGGAAAGAGACTTCCTTGCTGGAGGAAAAAACATCAAGAACAAAACAAAAAAAGAGACAGTAATTGTCTATCAAATGCACTGTAATGTCATTTACAGCTACAGAAAGCACTGAGTAGTTATTTAAGGCAAGTTCTGGCTTCTGCAGTGCATCTGTAAAAGTCCATGGGCTCACTTAGAAGGCCTGCACTGTGCTTGGCTGTTTCTGGATGCCAAGAACCTGGAGGCAGAATTTGCTCTCCACAAGAGAGAAAACATGACTTTTTCAGTGCGACCCCTTTTCTCTGATTTTGTGTCCCTTTTAAGCTTTGACAGTAAGCAGTGCACAGAATGAGGATAACTACTCTTGTTTATTTTTAAGAAATCATGAAAGAATTAGGTAAACAAATGTTCAATACTAGGATTTAATGGCAACAATAGTATCACAGCAAAGGCTTCTTCTCTTATACATCCATATATTCCTTCACAATTTTATCATACATTTCTTTCTTCAATTTGATTTTACTTCCCTATCTTCTCCTAAAGTGACCTTTTAGCAACACCAGAGAGTAAACAGTACTTCTAATATACTCTCACTGAAACACAGGCAGGTAGTAGCCCACTTCTGCACTATTATTTCCTCACTTATAAAAATTGCTGCACATCAGTTTCATCTCCCAGCACTTTGAATAGTTATTCCTGAATCTACAGGAATGTGCCTTTGAGATTTCTCCCAGGCAGCTTCTTGAAATTAAAATCAAACAAGGGAAAGCTCTAAAACTAGGTTTACTGTGCCTCCAGTTTGTTTCAATCCATGGGACTTAAAAGTCTTTCCAAGGGACTGCCTAAGGGCTTGCCTTTCACAGGCTATCACTTAGCAGCAGCAGCAGCTCTTCCAATATCTCCCCTCTCTTTGGGACAGAAGATGGGGCATGAAACTTTCACAGCATTCTTGTAATTCCAATTGCACCACTCTCTGCTGCTAAGGTGTACCTTCTTAATGTGTAGTTTTGCTAGAAAAACATTTGCTAGGATACCAAGGAGAAAGAGCCATACCCCAAGAAGTCAGGAAAACAGCAGCAGGGATCACAGAAACAGAGAGCAGCATCCCCACAGAGATAACCTAAACAGAGATTTTTTTTTTGCCTCACTATGCTTCACATCTGTAAGAAAATATGGCATCACCAACAGATGGGAACATGTCAAAAGGAGTTTCAGGCATTAATCTATTGCTAGCAAAAATTACTGACCCAGTGTGAAATATCGGTGTTTACCTCTAAGGGAGCCACGAAATGAATCTTTCATGATAACCTGACAACTATGAGAAGAGCATCGTGTATACAAAAGCATGGCACACAAACACCCCTTTCTATCACAGGGAACTTAAAACAAAGCAGTATGACAGACTTCTCCAACACCATTCCAAGACAACAATTATTTCCATATTTCATATCTTATTCCACAAAAGCTCATAAAAAATATGGTCACTCCTCTCTACTCATACATTTTCTCTCTGTGGCAGAATAAAGAAACTGCTACAAATAAACAAACACTTCCTTTCAAGTTCTAGGTTTCAGTGCTGCAGTTTTCTAAAGGATAGAAAAGTACCACAAACTGTGCTGTGAGTGTTGGAAGAGGCCATCCAACCCAGTAAACTCAGCATAATTAGGTTATATACACTGACTGAGCTCCTGTGGTATAACAAATAAACACAGGGTGAGTCAGGTCAAGCCAGCACACACACTTAGCTCACCCCAGTGAAAAACAGCTTCGTATCAACGTGCTGGGCTGCCCATTCTGTCTACTCCCAAACTGACATCACCTGCACATCTCGTGAGTAAACTCTGCTCCATGTACTAAAAATCTAAATCAGGGGTGTCATTGACAAACCCAGCCACGACAAGCTAGTATGGAAGCCTACTTCAAATGCCTTTCCAAGTGATCCTGAATCCCTATTAAGTGCTTCACAGAACCATTTTTAATAAATTTTCCTCCTGCAATGTAGTAATTTAAGGAAGATCCCATTTAAAAAAACCAAAACACTGTACATACTACACTCAAAAGAACATCCTTCAAAACCTTATACACTTCTATTTGGATCACTTCTATCCCTTCCTTCCCTTATGCACTGATCTAATTCATCTGTCAAGGAAGCAAACTAATCAGTTTGACACAATTTTCTCCCTGGCAAATTCATGTCGGTTGGCTGTCTTCCCGTATCTCATTATCTCCTATGTGCTCATAAACTGCATCACAATTTTTACTATTATCCATGTAGCTGCAGGTAAGTCATGCCACAGCTGGAGAGAAACTCAAAGTGGCCCCACAGAGAGCTCAACCAAATCAAATACAGCAGGCTCGGGTCTGAAAGGAACATAACCACAACCCTAAAACCAAGCTGTTAAGCTCTGCCAGTTCTTGCATGTCCTCAGAACTGGAAGAACAGGATGCATGAAGTGCCAAGGAACTATTTCCTACATAAGTATGTGAACAGCAGATCGTGATTCTAACAAGACAGTCTTCACAGATTCACAAAATAGTCTGCATTCAACAGGCTGCTTGAAACCAACTGCCTTTACAAAGTCAAGAGGGAGACTAACATGAGAGATGAACCTTTCATCTTCTTTTATTCTCCATAAAGGAGAATATATATATATATGTCTCAAAAAAAATCTAAACACAATAGGTTGAGGGGAGCTAGGTATTTTCTATTAAAGTAAAAAAAAAGCACATTTCTGTCAGACCCCCTTGTGGACGGGTTTGTGTTTTTTGTTAATGAATAAAACATTGGAAATAAAAGCAGCAGCACAGAGCTAGAATGAAAGCATTGATGTTGGAGTGCAGGATTTCACATGGAAGGATATGCTTTGGGTTTTTGTCTTTCTGTATGCTTTTGTTAAATTAGAAGTGATACCTGCCCTTGAACACTTCACAACTCTCACTTTTATATGAAACAGGATAAAGATGGTAGAGAATACATCAGTGACTAAAGCTCTTGACAAGAAGTGGCAGCACTTGCAGTTGCTGAGCTCTACATGCCTCAAAGAGCGATGCCAACTAACATTTCCTTGTCTTTTCCCACTGGGTCACCTCTTCACTTTCAGTGCCTGTGACAGGCTGCAGCCTTTTTTTCTACTGTGTTGTTTTTCTTTTCACTCCAAAAGGGTCTATATGTTAAAGGGTGTCCTAGCAAAGCTCGGACATTACTGTTCAGTAGCCACACCACACACACCTATGCTTGTAAAGTAAGATAGCAAAGATTAGAATCCTTTACAGTAAACCAGAGAGATTTAATAGACTTTAACTCAACTGCTCCTACGGAAATTCACCTCTTTGCTTTACGAGCACTTCAACAGGCCTACCTCTTCCCTCTCCCCCTCCCATTACTCCATCAAATTTTACTTGCTACATTCATTTTTCAGCAGCAAAAACAAGCCCCACTGAATTTAATAGTTACACAAGCTTTTTTTTTTACTTTACTAGTTAAAAAGTAATCCACTAGGTGATAAATCTACTTAATCCTTGTTAGTTTTCCAAAAGACATGGAAGTAAACTAGACTGAATATTCTAGTTGCAAAAGGAAGCCTCTTGTAGGCTGTAATATTTGTAGCAGGACTATAAAGCTCTGGGGAAAAACATTCACAGCCAGCCGTCTATACAGTTTGTACAAACCCAAATAAACTAGGATATAACAACAAAATACAAGTCACTTGAGGCAGAAGTAGAGATAGCATTACCTCTGTGTGGATACAGAATGGACCCTTCCTAGCCTGTCAATTCTACCGAAGATCAGGAGTATTCCTCTCTCAAAGTAAAAATGAGAGACATGAGAAACTCAAAGAAGAATCAGGCACTACAGTCTCATGTATTATGATCATTCTTACCCTTTTTTTTAAGCTATTGATTAAAACCTCCAAATTTAATGGAGCTTGTCTCTGAGCATGCATCACACCCACACAACTTTCTGTGACCACCCGGAGATGTATTTCCACAGCATCCACACAGATAAACAGAATCCTAAATTTTGTTTGGGTAGAGCAATTTTAAGCTGACTGTATTCTGACAGTGCCTGAATTAACTCCCTTTCGGTGACAGGCAAATGAACTGCTTCACACAGAATTTATTGAAGAGTGTGCCAATTACAAATCAAAAGGCAATTTCCACAAAAGCTCTTCAGCATTCACGTCACTAACCTCTACAGCATTCCTGGGATCAGGGCAAACAGCTTCAAGAGAACAGGGCCCATTCCTTTCCGAGGCTTCTCTTCAACACCAAAGCTGCTCTCTCACTAGGTAAAAGAGAAAAAGGTTAGAATATAAATGTGATAATAAAGTCACAGAGCTCTGCTGTTCTGAAATGAAAGAGGAGTCATTTCTATGACAACTGGACTTTCACAAACTAAGAAATCTTTTAAATAGCTCTGGGAAAAGGAACTGTAGCAAACTAGAAACTGACACACAGCAGTATTTCTCTGACTAAGTGATGTGCACTGAGAGCACATGAACTGCTAAAAGAGTTAATACAAAGTGCAAGCCCAGTAATTAATGCACTGACAGCCCATGCTTAGCAAGAGCATCCTCTGAGGATTTCTCATCATTACAGCAGGGGAATAAGAACTAAGCTACATTGACACTAACCCAGCTGAGCAACTGTGAAGCTACTGAACGTGCAGTTTTCCCTGGCCTCTCCCCTAGTTTGTCTGCCTCTTGTTTTCAGAGTTATAAAATATTCATCTTAGAATTTGCAAGCGGACACACACAAGCCAACAAGAGGCACTGAGTCTGAGCTCACTTCAGCGCAACTCCATGAATCCATCACAACAAGGTTCTCCAGCTAACCCAAGGCAAGTGGTGGAGGCAGTAAACCCAGCAGTGGCCACTGTAGGATCTGGCAAATAACTAGGTAAAATGCTGCACCTTGGTTAATTAGCCATGAGATGACAGACCTCTGATTATTTTACCTCTGATTCCCAGTCAGCCCCATTTGGCACTATTAGTACAGGTGTTCCTACACTCCAGAGTGTACAGCAACTGGAAAAACTTTGTAATACAATGTCTATCATTTATTGGTTTATTATTTTGTACATTAAAAGGAGCAGAGAAGATTTTAATGAGAGGAAATTGACTTGGGTAAAAAAAGCAGTACAGCATCAGGTACCTTTGAAAGGCTTTGTAAGAGAGATGGCACTAATGTGAAAATCTTGCTCACAGAGGTGTTGCAGACCTTAAAACAATACAACATTTTGTTACAATGTTGTTCTATGCTCTAAAATCTTAAGTAACTTGCTGGCAAGTGCAAGAGTTCAGCATTAATATCTGAAGGAGAATTTCTCTCCTAACTCCATCCTCCATGACCATGAAACCTCGCCCCAGTTTTGTCTGTTTGTGGGGAAAAATAAGGAGCCACTAGCCAGAACCAAATACCACCTGTGTGCATAGCACATAAAATCGTAGAAATTGGACTATGGAACTCAGAAATACAAGAAGTAGGGGGAACACTTTGATTTTCTCTCTACAGAAGCAAGTAAATATTTGAACTAAGACGATAAACAAATGGTCCTTTTGTCATAGTAACAGTTACTGGGCAAACCTTAAAACAAATAGGGAACTGCAGTTTCAGCTATCTTGAACTGCATTTTACTCTATGAAGAACTTTATTATATAACCAACCGCCTCTCAGGTTCAAAATGATGGATTTTTATTTTTAAATACAGACAATGGAGGTCTCAGGCTCCAAATCAGATCAGATAGTGATTGCACTAAACTTAATTAACACTTACTATATTTGCAAAGCTCAAATGACCAGTTACACTGCAAGTACTCAAAACCCACAAGCTTCCTTGAGCAGAGATTAAATGGTAGTATCAGCATTTTTCCAGCTAAAACTGCAAAAAAGGCCATGAGGAAGTACAACCCTGAAGACAGCTTGCAACCCTCTTTCATATGTGTTATTTACTTGGTCCTGAACCAAAAGCTTATCTATAGTTTATCTATATTCCCACAGTATATTTGGAGTGCCTTGTCTCCAAGTCCTGATTCCCTTACATTTATCCTACTTCCATATTTTGTCAGGGTCACAATAGCTTCAGAAAGACTTTATCAAATGTATCTGCAGAAAGTGAATTGTTTTGACTTGCAGTCTCAAAACCAATAAACACAGGGGAGCAGGAGATCCTGTTTAAACACAGTTAATAAGAATTAAACGCCTTCTGTGGTGCCAAAAAAATAAAGCACTCTTACTTTACTTCCATCAACCAATCTTCAGTATTGCCCAAGCTTTGATTCTCCCTGTGGTCATCAGTTAGCAAAAGTGACTGCAAAAGCAATAGCACACACCATCTGTACTGCAGCAATGAGAAAAAGGAAGATGTTTTCAACCTTGAATATCCCAAAACACTGACATCTCCAAAGAAATGTAACTAAACTAAGACACAAAACAGGTCAGTTTTGAACCCACCAGTCACAAAGAGCAAAACTTTGGATGCATCAAAGACAGTTCAAACAACTCCAGTCTCCTCACACTCCCCAGCCTAGTGAAGGCACAGAAGCCTTCAAGAAGAAATGGCAGCTACTCTGACAAAACCTCTGCTGCAAGTTCTGAGAAAGGAGAACCAGTTCTGGTCAGTGCCAAGGGGGCTGCACAGCTTTGTCACCTTCCTGCTTAATCAACTCTCCAGTGTAAAAGGAGAAATATGTCTGGGAAATATAACGACTGGCATGTTAAACAAAACCCTTCCTGGAGGAAAGGGTCTATGTTTTTCAAATAAGATTGAGATTTAGCTTTCCTAGATGATTTCTTAGCGCATTCACCCTCTCTCCATCCGAACTCAGTTCCTGACATTCTGCAGGGACAGTGGCGCTCCTGGTGGCACGCTGGCAGTATGGTACTTCATGGCCGTGCTGCCTACAGCCTTCCTCCCCCATCTCTGTCCACTGAAAGGGTGCAGAAAGGAATGCAAGTTCACCCTGAACCTCTCCAGACAGGCAGCACCTCGCTCTCTGGCTAATGGCTTTCCCATTTGCAGATCGCACACTATCCAGAGGCTGCTCAAACCCGCAATGGAAAAGCAGCACAGCGAAGAACCAAACTGCCCATTCTGTATCCGGTGTCTGCTCCTGACCACTTCAAAAGTGTCTCAAGTGGCAATTACCTCATGAAAAAGTACACCATAAGTAACAAATACAAGAGGGAGTTACGGCGGTTTCACCTGCAGTGTGAAACAAACACAGTGATGGTTTCTCCTCTCCGGAATGCTGCGTGCACAGGTGGCGTCTGATTCGGCTGACGCCGGCGCAGCCGAGCTCTGCGTCACCTCGTTTTCACGACCCACCACTGAACCCTGGCAGCAGCCACGTCTATTATTTTCCAGAATCCAAGTGTCATTCAGAAAACAAGTCTCAGCCAACAAAACCATCCCCGCCCATGGCTTACATAAAGCTCCCTGCTGCACTAAAGGGCTTTCCTTTGGTTCAAAGAGTTGGAACATGTCATTTGCAACTATTTTCTCAAAATGTAATATTAGGGTGGCCAGCTTGAGTGCGACCAATAAAAACCTCAGCGACACTTCACAGCAGTTACCATCAATTTTAACAGACTTCTTCTTTTTCAGACAAGTCCCAATCTACAGGCATTTCTTGAAGAGTTTATTTAGGTAATCTGCATAATTACATAAGATAATTAAAAATATTTTTCCATCATATGGATAAAAGCTTTTTGGCTTTTTTAAATGCAAAGTCCATTGGGTCAACATGTATTTTATAACAAATGCACTTTGGCATTTTAAGTTGGGGTTTTTTTGCATAAACATGTTCTTGTTTCAGCAGCAACTGAACTTGAACTATTTCTTATCCAAACATACTTCTCCAGAACCGACACATAAAAGTTTAAATCAAGTTCTAATATTATGTATTTATGACTTGAATTACTTCTCTCAGTTGCCATTACTCCTTTGTCCTTGTCATTTAAAGAATCCGCTTGCTGTAACAAACATTTCCAGACCTGCATCCCACTACGTATCCAACCAGGTGTTTTAGGTCTCTTTTTATTTTGCCTCAGTATCTCAGTACTCACTGTTTCTAGAGCTTAACAAACCAAATAGCATTTGATTGCTACCCTCACCAGACGTCATACAAAAAGTACTGAATAACAAAACCTCAGCAATCAAAAACCACTTGGTTCCTGCAAAGAAGAAAACTGATCAAGTAACACCATAAAAATTTGCTTTTATGTACATCTTATTTCTGAAAAAGAAATACAAACAGTTTGCAGACTTCCATCTTAGCTGCTTTCCCCTTATTTATTTAATAAGTATTCTTCTGTGGATAAACTATGTTTATCAACTTTATGCATACTATACTGGTGCCATCAGAATATTAAAAAATGAAAGCCCTACAAGAGCATAAGTTTTCTTCTCTGCCTACACACACCACAGGTATTCAACAGAAACCTATTCAGACCTAACCAGCCATTTTCCTCCCTGCTTCCATGTTCTGCAAAGTTACAAAACTCACTTACATGTTACATCAAAGAGAAGTCAAGGAAGACATCACATATAAACTGTTGTTGATAGGAATTACAGTAGCTGAGTGCTAGCACTTACTCCACATCTGATAGAGATAAAATCCTGCCTCTGACGGAAAGAAATCAAAGGGATCATAAACATTATGTGATCCAAGTACATTTTCTGCCTTTTCTAGCAGAGATGTGTGGTTAGCATGCATTCTCTACCCCACTGGTTCCCTTTCAGACACACTGGAACGGATGTGATGCCAAAGTCTGTCTTTAGACAGATGCGGTCAAAGGTCAGGACCACAGACCAGCAGGAGCCTGGATCTGGATTCACACTGCCTACTATGATGAGAAATAACTTTGGCAACAACTTATTTCTGTTGTACATAAAATCTGAGAGAAGAAATACAAATGTGGGCAATATGTTGTCTAAGTACTTCCAGCTGTTATAACAGTAGGATCAGGATGAAAGAGCCAGATGTTTCTCTCTGACAAAGACAAGACCTTAAAAGCCAACATAAGGGTCAGCCCCATTTGTAAAAAACAAACAAATAAAAACCTCAAACAGGTAAAAACCTTCAGTTTCTTGCTCCCTCCAAAACACTCTTATCATTACTGTTTCTTATTCACTACTTCTGCTAAAACAAACTCTAATATTGTAAAACTGTAGGCAGGAACAAGTAAAAAAAGGCACGACATCTGTTTCCAGTAAAGTTCACAACTCCAACACCTGGGTACTTTCTTCTCCTCACCAGTACCCCTGGATTCTTTTGCTTTTTGTTTATAAATCAAACTCTCAGCATTCTCATCATACTTCCAAATGAGTGCATACTTCCTAGTGAAGACTCCATTAACCTCCTCCTGCTCAAGAAGGATGAAAGAAACACATTAAGGCATGTGCTTCACCTTCTCAGAGATCAGCCCCAGAGGTTCACGGTAGAAAACAGCAAAAATGACACACCCAAGTCTACAGACACTTGTCACCAATTATTCCATCCATCTTCAACTTAGAATATGGTTGAACACCCACAACTTGACGTTCTTGCTGTCCTCAAGACTCAGTGTACCACAGCTTGGAAACACTAAAAAGATGATACCATCGGCGGGCACAGAGGAAACACCACCACAGCTTAAATACAACTTTCTGGAGGTGGAGGAGGAATATATAATCCCAACAACTAATCATGTTTACACAGATAACAATGAATTGGGGAGAAAAAAAACCAAGATACCCCACTCTGTGCAACAATATGCCAAGTTCCATGCCAACCCTCAAAACACCTTCACACTCAAGAGCAAAGGGAAGGACCCTCCCAAAAGTGGTTTTAATGACAGACTATTACAGCCACCCTACTACATACAACTCTTAAATGTTGCTCTTCTTCACTGAAGTCATCCAAGAGCTAAACACAAACAACAGAAACCCTTGACAGATCTCCTGGGCACCACGCACTCCTATGTCTTCCAAATAGTTCCTCCTTACGCTAAAAGATTCTAGTCTTGCCTTTCAGCCAGGTTCTTCTCAATGCAGTGAAGCCTGGGATGATGTAGATGCAAATGGCCAAGCAGATACAATAAAAGGAGACATCAACCTAGAGAAACTGCTTGAGCTGCAGCCGCATTTACATCTCCTCCAGAAGCATCCTCTGCACAGAGAGGCAGAATGCAAAACAAGAAGTTCAACAATATGGCACTGGGTACAATTTAAAAGCAAGGAAAGTTTAACACCAACAACAACTTCAACTTTTTTAAAGCAAGACAATGAAAGTCCAGGAAATAAATCCAGTTGCACTTATTGTGGGCAAGCTCTGTTGTACAGCCCAAATCTTGTTTCAGTGTAACTGCAGTCATTTGGAAGTCAGGAAGACTTAATGCAACACTTGATTTCTATGCCACTGGAAAGAAGAAATGCTCCATAAACTGCATTTATGTTAAGGCAAAGCCAAAATTAGTCTGAAAAAGGAACAAGAAAATTGTCATACATGCTTCACGTTACTTCACCTTTTAATTACTCCCTAATTAAATTTGCATGCTTTGATAATATCTACTATTATAAGTTGATGCTCCAAATGGAAATAAATGCTAATTCCCTCTCCAAATGAACCGTCAAAACCACGTACATTTAAATAGATTAGTAAAATTTATTTCAAGTTGTCTTCAGAATGCTCTCACCTACTATACTCAATCCTCAAGTTACAAAAGTCTCTGCCAAGGATGCATTAATTCAGTCACCCATAAACAGTCTTCTGCTCTTAACAGCAGAAAAAAGTGTTTCTTTTAGAAATAAATCACAATGTGTCAGTAGTAAACTCCAGATGCTCCCTACACAGACATGCTGAATTGACTTGCAGGTCACCTGTCATATAAAATGTCATTCATCATATTGCTTGATAAGAAGCATTGTCTTTTTTACATAGACGTTTTCAAATTAAGCAACTGGGCCTTAATGTTATAGCACTGTGATTTCTGTCACTGAAATACTGGATGTTGTTTGCATTTAAGTACAGAATGATATAGGATGGAAAACTTCCGTGAAGTTCAGCATGGCCCAACTTTTGCTCGGCACACCAGCAGCTTAGATCAGTTGCCCAGGTGAGCTCTGAGCATCTCCCAGGGTGGAAATCCCATTGTCCCTTTGAGAAACCAACAGTGCTGTTTACCTCCGTGATATAAATTTCTACTCTACTTGTAACTGGCCTTGTGCTGCTTGTGTCCAGTGCCTCTCATCTTATCCCTGTGCATCTCCAAGAAGATAAAGGTAGTCAAAATTTCTACAGTGGTCATCTCTTCTGAAATACAGATTAGTGACCACAGAAATACTTTATAAGTTGATCAGATATCCGAGGACGGGGCCCTTAATCAGATCAGTCAGGTACACACTGAAATAGTGAGAATGTTTCTTATACAAGCTATTATTTTATTTATGAATGAATAAAATAAACCTACACAGGTAACATTTTGCTTCATCAAATGGGAAACAAAGACCAGAATAATAGAGAGGGGTTCTCTTTTTATTTCAGGAAGCTAATGCCTGGCTAGCTCTTTAGCTTTCCACAGGATGAATAAAACGCTCTGGATACAGAGATGAACCCGATTATCTAAATCACTGGTATCTAAAATTCTGAAATCCAGAAGTCAAATACCTGCCTGGAGGACAGGTGCTCTGCCATTCCTAAGAACAGATCAGCTACCTTGATATTTGGAGGCTTGCAACACAATTTTAAATACTATGTTCAATTCCCTCACTGATGGGTGTATGGTTATTTGTTTCTTTTACAAAGACAAGTGTATAGGTTGTTACAAACAGTACACTCAAAAGTAAATAAAGATTTTTCCCTCTCAATTAGTGTCTACATGCTAGCTTGCTCAATATAGCTACACTCACTGATGTTATATTGCATAATGTAATCAATTTATCACTATGTTATCCCTGCCATTAATTCAAAGCTCATATGCATTTTTATTTACTTTAATTAATCACAAAGTTACAATTTCCTAACAAGGACTGAAGGCTGACCTATATTAAAAGGTGCCACAGGCTATTGGCAAACCAAAGACAAAGCCAGGCTTTTCACAGCACTGCATGGTGGGAGGACAAGGGACAACACACATAAATTGATACAAGAGAGGTTCAGACTGCACATAAGCGAAGCTTTATTCCTCCACTGAGGACAGAGAGGCACCAGAATGGGGCCCAGAGAGGCTGTGCTGTCTCCAGACTTGGAGGTTTTCAAGACACAACAGGATCAAGCCCACTACAACCTGGTCCCATCTCAGAGCTGGTCCAGCTGTGAGCAGGAGGTTGGACTACAGCCCTGCCAAGGTTTCTCCCAGCCTGAGAGACCTTGGGGAAGGTTCTCTTCCCCACTGTCATATACAGAGCGAGTCGTAATCCCAGTGTCCCATTCTAACATTTAACGTGTAAAGTCAGCTGACTCGCTGCCGTGCTTTCCCAAACCTCCCAACTGCATGGATTCTTTTCACTCTGCAGCCTTCAGCTTCCTGCCTATTCTGACACTTTACAACAGGGAAGGTAACTCTTCACCAGTGGACATAATTTTCTCTCCAGGCATCTACTTGAGGGCCAGAAAACCGGTCACTAAGTCTGCAGTACATGAAAAACAGGAGGAAAGGAACAGAAAGCAGACAGACTATAGAACATGGCTGGGCAGAGGACAGGCCCTCCCCAAGCATACAGACCTCCTGATAGCAGAGTCTTTTGTATTTGACTCACATCCAGCCCTACAAGTTCCAAGCAGGTTCCTCAAGAGCTCTACCCTACAAGCCACCCGGTCCAGCACACGAGTCCTGTGACAAGTTTTTCTCCAGCACCTGCAGTGTAGGGACAACATTTTGGCCTGTGCTAACAACCCTTCCTTAACAAGGATCACAGAGAATCTTGGCATGGCAACATTTTGGTGGTCTTACCTGGGGTCAAGACTAGGGTACTACCCAAAAGCAGCTGTCCTGGTGAGCTGCCTTTGACAGCAGCACAACCATTTGCATGGTGCTGTACTTCAGGTAACATTTTCATAAAGGCAAGTGCTGTCCTGCATCAAGTTAATTCTTGCATCTGTGACTCTCTGCTTTTGTCCATCAGCGACATGCAGAAATTGTCCCACAGCTAATGGAGATGTATCTGTGCTTCCTGGAGAGCAGCTTTAGCCTACATGCCCCTCCTCAAGTGTCCTCACCTTCAAACACAGCACTGAGCCACTCACAGCACGCACAGCACAGGGCCACTTGAGAGAACGGAAAATTAGGGCAGCTGGCAGAGAGGAAGATGACTTCCAGGTAACTGGGCAGCCAGGCTGCACACACCCCACCAGTGCTCCTGCCTGAGCTCAGCACACAGTTCCCAGTGTGTGCTGCACAGCTGGTGTCCAGGTATATCCAGGGATCAGAAGAAACAGATTTGCAGCAGAGCTTCCATTTCTGGGTTTCCAGGTAGCTATTTCTGTTCTACAAGAACTCTTTTCTGGTCAGTGACCTTTGACTCCAAGCCTTGAAGGGCAGGTATTTTAATAAATTGTTTCCTTGCTGTTAAATTAAATGTTACTGTTCTGAGAAGGTCTGTGAGTCACGTCTCTTTTAGACAGAGAATTTTGCCAGCTCAGGTAGAGTTAAGGCAGTAAGCAGCCTGTCCACCAAAAGAACAGATCAGTATGTATTTGAATGTTTATGAATAGCCTAAAGATTCTGTTCAACATTGCAACTGAATAAGTCAAAGTAGTGATATACATAAATCCTAATAATATGTATTTATTCTATCACACACTACACCATGAATCTTAAGCTCCCAGACTCTGTTTCCAAGGCCCATGTACAGCTATAAAATGTTTTGTAGTTATTGTGGTGCTAGTCATATCACCAAAACTTGCCAGCCTTCACCTCTCAGGAGAATGCTGCAGAACTCTGATTCTCACCTCACAGAAGAGTCTTTTTACTCAGCTCCTTGAACTCCCACTTATAACCAGTTGTTCATACTCTGCAAGTTTGCAAGGCTGGTATGTATTTGGACAGCTCTCTCCAGGTCCAATTTCTAACTTGAATGAAGTAACAAGGCGCGTTAGAAAATGAACATTCGGACAATTTCCACAAGTGTCAATTTTACTGCACAGTTTACCAGCATCTGATAGTAACTGAGATGATGCCTTATTCTAGTAACTGTGTGGAAACAAAGAAATCCAGTGAACTACGGCCACCATCCTGAGAGAAGACAGATATTCTGAATATCGTCCAAGATCATTTACGGTGTTCCTGGGAGAGCTTGTTCCGCAGGCTGCCTGCAAAGTCCTCACATCTTCAGATTCTACCTTCTTGGCAGCTGCCAGGGATCTCATTTTGAATCAAACTTTTCCTGTCTTGCCCAGCTAAAACAAGTGTTAGAAATAAAATTTTTAAAAATCCCAACGAACATCAGCAGACTGAAATGATACTGAATATCCCAATAACTGCTTCGGTCTGCGACGTGAAATCAAAGAGTGCCCAAAGTAAAAAGTCATCTTCTTATTTAGTGACCCCCAAGCTGAACAGACACCTCCCCACAAATGGGAGTCAGACCTTCCCGTGCAGCTCATCACTGGCACTTCATAAACTAAGCTAATTGACTTTTCTTTTTCCTGGAACCAAAGGGAAACTAAGGTACTACAAGAACAAGTCCCACAAGAAAAAAGAAGTGCCTAAATGGAGTCACTCCTAAAATCATCTGCAAAAATTATGACCATATACTTCTTTCTCTTCTTTTAGAAAGCAGCACTCACTATTTGAAACATGCCAGTCTGTTTCTCAAAAGTGTCTCCCTAGACTATCCCTTCAGTCCTCAACTCATTCATCCCTTTTTCCCTTTTTTCTGAGATGTTAGATCATCCAAGAGAGATCACAAGCCAAAACAGATCTCACAATACCTACTCCTGATCATTATTAACTTACATCAGATTTGGATGAGTGAGTAATACCCATTTTTATCCTCCAGTTAACAGTATAACTTGATGTATTGCCTAGCAATCCTAAGTTGAAAGCAGAAGAATGCAGGTAACAGATTTAGTTTTCCCTGTTTTCTCTCTGTCCAAACACGTATTTCACACAAAAAGCTTCCTGCCAAGACTTTAGATGTGATGTCTTTACATAAAAAACCACGGGTGAATGTCCAGAGCAAAATCTGTAAAATCACATGGATACAAATTTCAGATCCAGACCCGTTTTAAAGGCTAAGTTTTAATACATACAGGGGAAAAAGAAAAGTAAAAGACACTGAATGACTTAAGGAAGTGTCACTTGCCAATATGAAATTACAACGTCTCTTCAGTCATCCAGTAACCTCAATATTTGCATGCTCTGCATGACCAATCATGAAGAAACCTCTTAAGAGAACAGATCAACAGATCAGAAATTTAACATGTTTTCCACAGTTATCCAGCTCTCCCTCTTACACTGGCACAGAATCGTATCTTCATTAGTAAATATTTCTAACAGATTTGTAGTTACTGAGTTTGTGTATGCATGAAGTTTTTGTTTCCATCTGGGTTTTTCTCTTACTCTTTTTTGGAGGCAGGTGGTTTGGCTTGATTTTAGGTTTTTTGCTGAGGAAGGGAAAGGGGACAATATTTAGGAAGAGGAATCTAACAGCTACTTGATGATACCTCTTGATCCTTCCTTGCTCTTAACATATTCTTACTCAATTTGCTGCAAATATAACTTGAAGAACTTATTCTTCCTCTGCCTGCGAGCTACCAATAATATCATTCTTTTACAATTTTTTTCCTCTACTACCAGCCTGGAGTATTTCCCAAATGAGGAAATCCTACCACTTATACTAAATGCAATCTAACTTGTTCATAATTATTTTTCCTATTGAAAAGTTAAAACTATTTGAAAAGTCTGCACTAGAATTATCGAAGTAAGCCAGAAAAGCATGATTCTGGCTAAAATTGTCTGTGCCATAACAAAGTGTACAAAAAAACCCATGTCCATAATGGAGAAAAAAAAAGAAACAAACCCCCAAGCCAATAATAAAGTTTCATTACCATTCTGCTACATGAGAAATAAGTGAAGATGAAGTTAAAACTGGTGAGGTATGAAAACTACCTGTTAACACTATTTAAATTGTTCTTTATTTGTGTTTGGATGTATTTTTCCAAGGGAAAGGAAGTGTCTTTACAGTTACTCTGAAAAATATCATTAATGACACTCGGTAACCATAATTTGATGACTGTAGATTCCTACCCATTCTGTAAAGAAATGTCACATTTGGCTTGCTGTCCATGTCACTGAAAAACAAACCAAAGTTCACGTGGTGTTATTTTGAAGGAATTGAGCTTTTCATGACATAATCAGAAATATTTGGGTTTGCTCTGACAAAATGAGGAGCACTGGTGAATACTGCAGGGTGTCAAAATAACACATTTAAAAACAGATTTGGTAAAACAGAGTTCAAGATATCACAGAAACAGGAAACGCCATATATACTTCTCTCGTATGAGACAAGTCATTAAGCTTATTGATGTCATCACCTTCCTAGCTCATAAGGACTTCACTTCTTCTTTAGAAAAAAAGCTTAACCAAGATAAGATAATAGATTTTCATGCTTTTCAATGTCCAAACAAGACCGATTTTCATATTGCAACCAAATTCTGTCAGGAGATGAAAAGTTGGAGTTGAGTTTCTTTAGAGAGACCAATTCAGGCTGTATTTGCAGTGAAAAGTTACCACCTCAGTTCTCTTCTCGATCTAGATTTGAAGTGCAAACGGTCTTTAAATAGTGTGATCAAGTACCACTCTTGATCAAAATTCTTCTCATGCCTCTCCTTACCAGGTAACACAATTGAGATTTACCTCTTGTACAATGGACAGATTAGGCTGAAATCTCTTTTAAGAGAATTAACATTTCATGAATATGTCCTTAGTAGTTAATTAGAAAATCCAAACAGTGCTTAATAGGAGAGACAGTATAGACTGAAAAAGAACTTCTTCAAGAATATTACTGAACTTGAGCTGCTGTTCCTTTCCAGTGTGCTCCTAACACCATTGTAAATTGGTACAAACCCTCACCTGCAACTCAATAGAAGCATGTGTAGAATTATCATTTCTCATTGCCTTTAACAGAATAGAAACTCTCCAGTAACCAAACTCAACACTGCACTAAGGGGAGATTTTGGCAACGGAAACATGGGAAACAAACCACCAGATTTAAAAACAAAACCAAACAACAACAAAAAAATCTTTTCTCCGAAGTAGCAGAGAAACATCTTCCTCCTAAATTGTTCAATTCCTAAGACTTCTAACTCAACTGCTGACTATTTTTGATAACAATAGTAAGAAAAAGGAAGTCTTTTAAGTTACCAGTCTACACCAGACCTTGTCATCCAGTCACACACTAATTTATGCACATATTCATTGAAACATCTGAACAGTGGTTAAATGCTTCTCAAGGATCATATCACTTAAACCCTTGATGAATCAATTGGAAAAACTACATATATAAAGAAGAGACATGAAGGCAAACAATAAATACTCCAGGAACACACCGCTATTAGGACCACAGAATATTTCACTAAGGTATGAAAAGCAATTTCAAAATTCCCAATCAAGTTTTCTACCTTACAAAAGCACTGTTATTGTGAACTCTGCATTAGACTAGGGCATTCCTATCACCATGCTGACAAAGAACTAGCCATGATATCAAGCTTTTTTTCTTGTTGTTTTATGTATTTTTCCAGAAAAATCTTTAAAACCCTTCCCTTCTCATTATTACTTTCTGGGTTTCTCCAGTACCAGGTGCTCTGATAAAGTACAACATTCTGGTATTCACAGCACCAGAACTGCAAGGCTGAGGTAAGAATTCTAGCAGAACCTTCACTAACAATGGAAATAATCGAGTAAGTCTGTGATAAATGTGGCTACAGCTATGGTCTCTTCCAAGCCAGAACTCAGTATCATGAGAAATTGGAAGGGAGAGGTATGAGTAGACAAGATTGAAGTATACATGCTATGCATCCAGTCTTTTGGTTGCAAAAGAGAATATCTTCTGTGTGCCTGGTCTGGTGACAGCAGACTGGGGCAGACTGCCACTGAAGGAAAAGAAATTCCAACAAAAATAGGCCAGAAGAAAGGACCCCAATTTCCTACAAATGACAGCACCTTGCCACCTCTCCAAATACCGGATCTACAGTACAGACACTGTGAGCAAGAAAACATAACCTTTGCACTCCCTGTAACTTCTTCAGCATAAGACTTACAAACTAAATAAGGATCTTAAATCTTTAACCCCAATTTATTTCCTGATATAGGACAGTAAGCACTAGAGCCTATTTATGACTGATGCAGATCACATTTGACAAGGCAACAAGCAGTGCAGCAAACAGTGTGATATCACAGCTCAACTATTATTTCCCCTCTGCTGGGTGTAGATGGTATACGCAGTTCATCTGTAAGCAGGGAACAGCACTGTAGACTACAAGTCTACCATATCTTTTATATCCCTAAATGTTTTATCAAGGATCAAAACAACCCACCTTGGTCACTTATGCTCACAGGAAGCCACGTAACACTAAATGGAAATGACATAAAACTGGGAACTTAAAATGAAGCGTGAATAGGGCAAGCATTTTTACAATATATTAACCGCCTTTATTATACTGCAGTGAGATCACTTGGCTGTAAAAGCATGACATTTACAACTACCTCATCTTATACACAGGAGTACTATATTTTATTTGGTGATCCCAGGGCAGGGCCAGGGGAGAGAATTAAAATTTCTCTCAGGCCCACCCTTTGAAGGAAGAAGGGAAAAAAACAACAAACTAAACAAACACCAGTTACTTAAATGTTTCTAAAATCATGAGAACACGAACTTGTAACTTTTGACCTTAACTCCAACAAAGGCCATCTGCAATATTTCATTTACATCCAAGAAAATGCCTTTTCTTATATACCCATAAAGTATCAAGCTATTTTATTTCCCCATACATTTCATATTGCCCATGATGTACAAGGGCAGTTTGATTCTGCAGCATAGTAAATCGAAGAATGAACCCAAACAAGCCACTGTCTCACTGGCATTGGGAAGAGAAGGAAACAGCAACACGGGAAAAAAAAAAAACAACTTGTTCACAAACAAACCAGGGGGGGCAGAGGGGAAGAAAGAAAAGGAAAAGGCAGCAACCAGAACACAAGCAGCTGGTGCTCAGGGACTAGGAAGGACTTTGGCTCCACAATAACAGGATCAGTTGCATAATCGCTGCTCCCTGAGAAGTTATACAATGTCTGCCCTTCTCGTCATTAAGAAAACAAATAAGCAACAAAAGTATTTTTAGGGCACAGAAGCTAATAAATGAAATACCACATGTAAAGTCCTACTAAAGAGAAGGAGCACTGTAGTTTCAAACATTGCTTTTCAGCTTACTAAAACATTAAACATCAAATTCTATGTTGACCCTTGCTAAAAACATCTATTTCCCCTAAAAGCAACATGTCCTAAAGCCAGTCCAAGCCACAAGAATTTACCACCTGGCTTTTCCAGCCCTGCTCTCTGAAGACATATCTGCATGGGAGAAAGCTGTCCCTAAGGCCACGCTGCATGACATGTGACCTCTCTTGCTGCTGTAGAACTTTATTAATTCCGTGGCTATCGTGACATTTGAACCAAAGTCATAAACTACAAAAATATCCCACGCACTAACACAACTCTAATTGTCTAACTGGATATTTTGCAGATACTTACAGGAGAACCAGTGTAATACTTATAAGAGGAATGAAGACAAATCAACTTATGACATATGACATCACTGAAGAATGAGCAGGAAAGAGGTTTTCCTGAGTGGTCATGTATTGTGCAGACCTGACACTGTGGCATAGCACAAAGAGCGAAAGTGAGGTTTGATTCAAGAGTGAAAGACCACAAAAATACTGCATGCTAATCAAGAGGCAGTTGAATTTGAGTTTGCCAGCCCTGAATCCATAAAGATAATTCTAGCCTAAATATAGCTCTCTCATTAAGGACTTGGGCCAAAAGAACAAAAGCTCTATCTCCTCATCTAAAATTTGCATTTCCCTGTGATTACCTCTCTTCTGCTCCAAGTCTTGTCCATTTGGTTCTTCTTACCTCTGGGTCAGAAGTTTTATATTTTTTCACCATTATTTGGGCTCACAGCCCAATGCTACTGCATTGCAGATTCAGCAAAGACATGATGCAGCACTATTCCTGAATTTCTTTGGATGTGGAAGTACATGTCATTGCTGCCAATCTCTGAAAGCCATCCAGATTAAATTCAGAGGCCCATGGCATTTCAGAAAAACATTTTAAGGACCCACAACGATGACACAAAGATGGCCATCTTGACACTTCATGTCCTGTTGTTATTTTCTAGCTAGCATCTAGAACACTGCAGAATTCACTAACTGTTCAAAGACAGAACAAACGTTCACTCTGCTACTCACCCCTACAACTCCAAGCATTACCTCCTGTGCTCAGCACACACCACTTCCAGAAACAATTGTAGGAACCAGCAGAGAAGTGGAAATACCAGGATCTGTACTGCAGTAGAAGCACAGCCCAATTTCAGATGGAAGAGACACCTAACCTGTATTCCCCTCGCCTCCACTCCAGCCTGTCAGCTCCTGGATAAGCAGACAGAATGAGACTGGCACCATCCCTAGTGAACGGAAAGAGAGAAGCTGCTATCCTGAAAGCCTGCACAAAGGAATATGCTGGCTACATGCTGATTCTGTATACACAAGATCTTGAAGGACCAGCAATTAGAGAAAGGCCCACTCCTCTGCTTAGCTCACCAGCGCTGAACTAGCCTCAGGAAAATGCAGCAGCTGCTGTTGTGCCACATCAGCCTCACTACACTCAGCAGACTGTCTTGACCAGCTACAACTCTGGAAGCAGTGGCCAGGTCACGGCAGCATTCCATTAGCAACCACCTTAATAGGAAAGCAGCACATTCCAACTTCACCTTATTTTTTTTTTTTTTCTTCATATCAGGGATTGCTGCAGATGGCAATAATCCAATCCTTAAAGCCCCTTATTGTGAATACGCTACAAAGCAGCACAGCTTTATCCGTAACGTCTCAGTTCTGAATTAAGTAAGCCACTTACCTCTCCTAATGCTTCTGCAACAACTCAGAATTTTGATTAATGACCTGCTCTGCAACAAGCACCCCTTACACCAACTTCATCAGCAGTCCCCTCACTCCCCTTCTGGCTCTGGCAAATGCTTTGAACAATTCTCATGTTCAGGACTCAGGGGAGCCATTTTACCTGTTCAAAGAGTAAAGCAACACCAGGCAACTCTCAAGACACTACTGTACACTAATCCAAGTGCAACTGGAACAGCTATTGTGGATAAAGAGTGCTATGCCCTTCCTTGTGGAAAAGAAAGGAAGATCTGAAAATCCCACCCACTCTCCCATTTCTTTTGGACTTGGTGCTAAGGAAGAAGCAGAAGGAGAAAAACCACAAACACTAAATGCTCCAGGACTCCAACAACGAAAAATCTGGCCCTGTAAAAAATTTACTTATTAGCCAGATACCTAAATGCTAAAAACTCAGAAAGTAGTAAAACTGACAGCTAAGCTTCCAATGCTCCTCACTCTGCTACTCACTTTCATTAGAAATGGTTTACATAAAAACGTGTCTTATTAGTAAACTCACACTTTTGTGAATTGTCAAAAAAGACAATTTACTCAAAAGACTCACTTTTTAGGTGGCTAGGGTTGCTCTAGAGTTGATAATTTCTGACTGACCAGCTCTCTGAAAGTATGATCTTCAAACCAACACCTAAGGTAATGGGAATTAAGTACCTGCAATTATTTCCTCCCAAGGCTATAAGGGCATTCCACACTCGATTTTGGACAGCTGGGTTCGCACACTTGCGAGAGGCGTATTCTGCCCTCTGTGCAGCTCAGCTGATGAGCAGTTTCTCTTAACTTAATCACCCACTATCCACCATCACATACTTCAAGTCTATAATGATCTCTTTTCCAATGAAGAATGGACAGACAACTAACTCAGACTCACTGCAGAATCCTTCCTAAGACACTAGGCTTTTTACATCCAGATAATTTGTCTTCGGGCTTTGCAACAATAATTCAGGCTCATTCTGGGTCCTGAAAAATCTTCCCCACTACCTTTAATCTATTTCTTTCTCCAAAGGGGGAAGAGAGAAAAGAGCTAACTAGAAAGAAAGAGGAAAAAAACCCAAAAGGCAATTATCAGTGACTTGGAAAAAAAATGACAAAACTGAGCAGGCAAGTTCTGGATGCAGGAGCAAAAAAGGAGATGCATCCAGAAGACAGGAAGGAGATGCAAAATGGAAGACAGACTCCAATTCTGTGGACACACAAGTCCCAAAAACCTATTCACTTAAACCACGAGAAGCTCAACCGCAGATGTTCAAATCTGATTATTCCTGCTTTATAACCCTAAAGCTTAGTTTGGGAAGAGGTCAAAAAATGAAGGCAACAATAGCATAAAATAATGAAAATAATTGTCATTTGTTTTTCTTTTTAAATCATTAAAAGGCTTTTGCCTGCTTTGTCAGTAGCATAATCTAGGAAATGCCAAAGCTTACTATGTTTGGCCTAAAAAAAAAAAATAAAGCGAACAAGAACATACCACTTCCTAAACCCGTCAAGTCTCAACAACTACTCTCCTGACCAGCAAAAGAAAAAACCACAAAACTTTCATCCTTACCTCATCCCAGACAACAAGAAATGAACACAAAGAAACAAAATTAGGATTTAGGATTTACATATCTTGCATAAAACTTAAGTTAACTCACTGATCATCAATCCTATGGACAAAAGGGAGCCATTCCAGATTCTATTAATCAGAAACAATTATGCTGATCTCAAATTACCTGTGCATGTATATGCTGAAATAAAAATAACAGCAAATGATTTGTCTAAAAAAAGCAATAATATTTAGAACATCAGTGATATCCTGGATTTAGATAAACTGAAATTACTAAAAGCAATTAAGGGGGGAAAAAATCTATTTAGTCTTCAGTGAATTCTCCCTTTGATTTTTAATTATAATTAATAAGATTTCCATATTTAAAAAAAATAAAAAGGGAGGAGGAGCAAGTTCTGAGATCGCTCCAAATGCATCAGGCCCATGCTGCTATCTGTGGTTTCTCCTCTGCTCTGACACATTTCCAGGAGGACACTGGAGGAATTCTCTGTAGCAATCTTTTTCCAAGCAATATTTTGGCATGAATCCAAAGCATTTGTCTCAAAACAGAAGCCCAGCAGACTGGATCAGCAACAGACCTGCAGAAAGCCCATAAAGCATAATTTTCTTCCAAGGGCAGATCAGGAATGGCATACAATTGAGATTATGCTGCACAAAAAAAGACTCCGAAAAATCCCTTGAACCAGCAGAATGGATAAATGAATGCTCTGACAAACCAGCACAGACACACATACACAACTATCCTTTGCTTGCTCTCATAAGCAGCATTTTTTGCAAGAGCAAAATACTAAAAAACAAACAAACAAACAAAACCCCAAGCCAGGAAAGGGAATTAATGCATTTGTTTCATTTACAGCACTCCCAGAAGCAACAGTAGCACTTACACCCCAGACTTATAACAACAAACACTGCAAGAGAAACAGTGAAACAGAGATGGGTCACTAAGCTGAGTTCTCTTACTTGTGGCAAGCTGACACATTCCTTCCATCTGCCTGTCCAGACTTGTCAGCATTCCGCTTGGAAGTGGCTGAAAACCTACAGTCACGTTGATAATGTAACGTGCACACTCAGAGAGCACCTCCTCCTCCATCAGCCCAAAGGGACAACTCCATCATCCAGCAAGAGGTGCCCAACACAGACTGGTAACAAGGTGTCACTAACCAGCAACATGAAGAAGGAGGGCAACAAAGACTTGAAATAAGCACGCAAGGTGACTGAGGAGTAAACGGCGTCAGAGGTACAAAAGAAATATTCCCTCTTAAATTTACCAAACTTTCTCATCCCATCAAAAAGCGGTGACAAATCTCTGCCTATGTCCAAGTGAGACTGACTAGTACTATTTCCTAAACTGAAAGATGATGAGAAAGAGTCTTGCATGATGATTGCAACACAATTTTCCTAAACTTGCAGATCCATAAAGATAATTCAGAAGAGAAACTGTCTTCCAAGAACTACTGTGGCACAAATGGCACGGCTTTGTCTCCACTTCCATCTCCCTGCCCTGTTGACAATACAACCAGCACGCTGGAAGCCAAAAAGAAATGAACTGGTTTAGTACTAAGAGGACCTTGTATTCTGAAATCATCTGACATGGTTACACTGTTGGGGGAAAATTAAAACAAAAAAACGCACACAGATAACAACAAAACAAAACACAGCACCACAAAAAACACACACCAAACCCCCACAAACCAACCAAACAGACACAAAACCCCAACTCTCTCCAAGTCCTCACCTACTGGGTTATGTAATGAAATGTCTACCATTTTGAGACTGAATTGTGACTATGATAATGTTATTTAAACAAGCTATGTAAGTTCAGATTTGCCAGACATCTATCTCAAAGACATTTATATCTGCTATCTCACTCGCATTATTAAATTGATCATTTCAAGATAAGCATGGTATCTTCACATGAATATACTCCTTCACTACCAGAGCTGGCACGTGCTGCTCAGCATCATTAAACTGATAGCTTCAGCTCAGCAACTTCCCTTTAATCACATTAAAGGTACACCAGCTAATGAAAGAAATGGAAGCCAGTAATTCATGCACCTGGATGAGCACACTGGGGGAGTAGGTGGTAATTACTAACCAATTATTTGGATACAATTATTTGGATCTCTTTGCAGACAGGGCACCTTCCAACGACACCCATTTCAGTACGTCCAAATGCATGGCTACGTGATAGAAACCAGAGTGGGAAGAAGGGATCTGAACACACACAACACAAATCCCAAAAGAACAACCAGCAAGCCCATGGCAACATGAGTTACATGACCCTTCGATGCAGCAGGAAGCATCCCTGAATTGGGGAAGGAGGAGAGGGTTTCAGAGCAGGGAAGAAATATTACTCCATAAACCAGCACACCACCAGAATACTCTGAGACATCTAAAGGTCAGTCTTCTTATAGCTCAAGAGAGCAACCAGAATACAAATAATGACTACCAAACACTTAAATATATTTTATTACTGAAAGCTAAATTTATTATTGAAGGTCAAAATAAAGTTATAAAGAGCCTGGGTCATCATCTCTGCCTGCAGATCATATTTACACTGCTCAGGGCTCTTGGACCAAGCAGATAATGGCATTACAACACGTACTGGAAGGGGAGCAAACTCACTTTCAGTATGAAAATAAAACCTCTTAGGAGTGGTAACTGGCCAGGAGAACAGATTATTGACCATGTAAGATTCCCCCTTAACTCACAGCCATTAATTACACAGAATATCTTTTTAAAAGAGACACCTCCACTCATATAAAAGATGTTGCAACCAATGCAGCACTGTTTATGTGGATAATTGTTTCTTACTGCAAAAAACATTACAGTCACCCAAAGTTGATCATCACCACTGAAGCACCAGATTCTTCAAAAGGCCGTTGTTTTTAAACTAAGAAAGGACACCATACAGACTGAAAAGATGTCAAGCACTGTAATTATAGTGCTCCAGTACATGTTTTTCAGATATTGCTCTGGAACGCCCATGTTCTCAGTCCTTTTCTCTTCCTCTCCTCCTCCTTTTCCATGCCTTTTTATCGAAATAAAAATTAATTTGGACTGGGCTAGCTGTTCTTCAAGATGAATCAACATGACGTTTCAAAACAAACATCAGAAGATAAGAGTAACCTATTAAGAGCCATACATTTTAAGACAGTAGTACAAGCCTAGATACTTAGTACAAGCCTTCAGCTCATGATGAAGTTTTGCCATCCTCCTCCCAGACCTGTTCAACATTCTCTGTGAGGTCTTAGAGGAGTCCTATCTCAGGAGTACTCATTACAAATGGTATAAACTAACATCAAAATACTTAAGCATAGAAATGAAAAAAAGAAAGGGAGGGCAAGAACACCACTTTCTTTCTGCAAGACAGGAGTAAGGAACAGTATTAATGCAATAGCCATAAGCACATACACCACGCAGCTCAGCTTAAGCATTATTCCAGCAGTATCAGAGGAGAGAGCTGGAGGGCAACAGAAAACTTATTTTTAACCCAAACATTAAAAGTCACAGTAAAAGGGTCAAAACAAAATCCTCATGGTCTTGTTTGCCAGACTAAGTTTTTTCTTCTCCTACTTATATGCTATTAACCAAGAAACTGAGGGCAGAAGGAAAAGGATCTATTTTGCTGATTTTACGTTTTATTGGTAGATTTTTGCCTGTTAACTGGCAAACTGGATATCGTCATATAAGCAGTAACTAAAAAGAAGGTGAAAAGAATTCTACAAAATTCAAGATACCTGCAGACAAATACCTCTCCTCCAGACTAAAAAATAACAGCAATACTTGAATTAAAGAGAAAATAACATAGAAAAAAAAATAAAAGTCTTCATCAGGCCTCTACTTTCCATTCATGTAAACAAAGCTATCTTCCTGAAACATTTATACAGAAAACTACTCAAGGAGAGTCTTCATACATTAGTAAGAAAATGCAACACTGTGCACCTACTTTTCTTCTTTAAATATCAAGACCATTCATTAACCCCAAACAGCGCAATTCTTTTAAAAACATGGGTTGTTCAGAGACTTTTTGTACAACCTTATTTAATGCTTTAACAAGAAAGTATTACTTCTGACCCATGTTCTTTCCATGTTTCAAGTTAATAGTAAACTTTCAGTCAAGTCAGGGTGCTCCTGATTGAGCTCCTGTCCTTCTCCACCTGATTAACTGCAGGCTCATTTCTTTGAACATCCACCCTAAGCCAAGTAAAAGGGTCAAAGGGCACTTGTTTATAATTCATTTGTTTAAATTCACAAAAGCAGCTTGCCTTCTCCCGGGTAGAGGTAAGAGCCCTCTGCAAGCTGTGCTAACTTTCCAACAAGGTTTACCTCAGCCACTGCCGGGACCTCACAGTTGCTGGCATATCACTGCTGCCCACCATGCCAAGAGCAAACACAGAAGTCTGAGCAACAGACCAGTTATAAGCCCAACAGTGGAAAAAAAACAGGTACAGTAAAATATCCAGTACTTTCATAGCCTACCACATTAAAAATTATCTTACTATCTTCACTATAACATGAAAAAAAGAAGAGGAAAAAAAATCACTCTCTACCTATCTGTCACTGGGCTTCGCAGGGGACATGAAACATTCACATGTTTTCATTCGCTGCTTAAAGCATACAAAAAGCTTGTCCCATACCCTTACCTCTTTCTGTAAAAAGTCAGGCCTCTAAACACCATGCTCCCAACCTCTGCAAATGTCCTGCTTTAAGCACGATTACAGATGTCCCCTTCCAACCAAAATTTGTCTGCTGTGTTCAAACTTTTCCAGGTGAAGTTAAAATTTAAGATGAGTCCTTCCTCACATCACATAATAAAGATGAGTATTCAGAGACAGCAGCAGTCAGTCTGTTGAACCCAAGTCAAGAAAATGTATTTCAATTTACTAAGACCCTGCAGTGCTTGAGATGCTCCACTTTCGTACTCATTGTGAGGAGTATTACAAAGGCAGACAACAAGCAGGTCTAGGGATTTCCACCTCAGCACCACAACCCTCAACTTAATGCAACAAGACAATTCTAAGCTGAATTCCACACAATGAGAACATCTACTAATGATGGTATCCTTTTCTTTTCCTAAACTATTTAAATAAGCTTATTCTCATACTTTGTGCTATTATGTTTTCATTTGAAATGTTCGGCCTTACTCAGGTGGCAAGCTCAACTTCATCCTGCAAAGGACGATAGAAAAAAGGATAGACAGGAACGTGGAGGAGAGTTTTCATCTTTTAAATTTATTCTCTCTGTGCCAGAGGAACCTAAACCCTCACCTTGGTATAATCTCTCCTCAATCTCAGCTACTTCAGAAAAACATCAACTATACTGATCTCCCTCTATAAAGAAAGATCACAATGGAAAGACACATAGCTAGACTAAAAAGATTTTTCCAAGTACGTTATTTGCAGTACACACACCTCCTCTGCTTCTTTTTATTAAAAAGGAGAAAAAAAAAACAACCAACAAAACACAAACAAACAAAAACCTAAACATTCATATCATCATCTGAATTTGAAGCACACAATATATACACATGTGCTTTACTGAAATGAAAACAGGTTATAACTTTAAGGGTTTAACTGATCAGTAGGCTATCCCAATTCACACCAGGAAATTGTATGTGCTGATTTTGGCTGGGCTAGAGTTAATTTTATTCACAGTGGCTGGTATGGGGGTGTGTTTTGGATTTATGCTGAACTCAGGGTTGACAGAGATGTTTTTGTTATTGCTGCACAGGGCTTACACAGAGCCAAGGCCTTTTCCGCTTTTTGCACCGGCCACACCAGCAAGTAAGCTGAGGGTACCTGGGAGGGTGGGAGGAGACACAGCCCAGACAGGTGACTCCAACTGACCAAAGGGATATTCCAGACCATGTGACATCATGGTCAGTATATAAAGTGAGGGGAAGAAGAAGGAAAGGGGATACATTTGGAGTGAGAGTGCTTGACTTCCCAACAAACATGAGGGGGCCCTGCTCTCCTGGAGAAGGCCGAACACCTGCCTGCCCACGGGAAGCAGTGAATTCATTCCTTGTTTTGCTTTGCTTGTGTGTGTGGCTTTTTCTTTCTCTGTTAAACTGTCTTCCTCTCAGCCCACAGGTTTTCCAGCTTTAACCCTTCTCATTCCCTCCCCATTCCTGGTGCAGGGGGAGTGAGTGGCTACATGGGGTTTGGTTGCTGGCTGGGCATAAACCCTGACATTGTACAAGTAATTAAGAAAAAAAATCCTGCTACTTATACAGCACATCCAGAGTCCTCTCTGTACAAAAACATCACCAGTCAAACTGCAAGGGCTTTCAACAGATAGCAAGGAAGCCATGGTCTCCTCTATCCTGATCCAACAGTACTGGAGACATGGCTATGTTGCTGGAAAGGAATGAAAGCAAAATATTTCTGTCTCCAGAAATTGCTACAGTCAAAGTAAGACATGTTGCTACAGTGCCTTTACACACTCTAATAATGAAAAGCTTGAAAAGATACTCCCTGGTTACTTCATGACCCACTCAAAACCTAAATTAAGTATTCGTCACTAGCTTAGGCTCACTGCTCAGAACTGTTAAAAAGAAACTTCTGCAAACCTAATTAACAAGCAAATTAGCATTCTCTAAGATCATATCCATAGAGATTTTGTTTTTACATTTGTACTGTGGCTCACTGCTCAACTGCTGACTCAAGCATTAGTATTTAACTTGTGATGCAATACCAAAACCGTTTCTATGCCTATTCCACATGACTGCTTATAAAATTATAACGAATGTTTACCTCTGCCTGTTCAGAGAGGCATCCTTCCTTCTGCAAGTGTAAAGAAACTCCCAAATAAAATAAATTTCACTCCTCTTCAATCACTTTATCAGATAGGAAAGCAGTGATGACAAGAATATTACCAGCTCTGATCACAGCTTTCTCAATCTCATCATACCTGTGGCACTCCAGCTCAGAGCATTTTGCCATGTGAAGATTTCAAAGATGATGTAACCCTCACAGCTG
Organism: Cnemophilus loriae; assembly: GCA_013397755.1. Lineage (NCBI taxonomy): Eukaryota > Metazoa > Chordata > Aves > Passeriformes > Corvidae > Cnemophilus > Cnemophilus loriae. The sequence goes on from VZTF01001115.1 coordinate 1,811,703, forward strand.
TGGGAAAAAAATGACAACTGCATGCTCAAGGCTCAAAATCAAAAAAGAAAGCAATTTGGTTTGTGCTTTCAATGCTTTAAAAGTCATAACTTGAGCCAATCTCACCACTGAGGGCCTACACCACAATATTTCAGCTCTGAGAATATCAAGAGGCTCAACTTTTACATTAAGAAATGCACTCTTTACCTGTTTTGTCTATCATTCTGCCATGCCATACATTCTGTACTCCATGCACTCATGCAAACACAAACCAAGGCCTCCATCTCGTCCCTGGCTCTCACTTGAAGACCCAAGGACCTCCATAAAGCCCCATTAGAAGTAAATAGGCCTTGGCAAGCATACAAATGCAGAACCAAATCTTAAGACCATCAATGGCACTCTGAATTCTATCAAGGTGCTGAATTCCTGTCCCCTGATTCCCATTACTCCTTTGGTTGTCTTCAGGCAACTGCTCAGTTCGATTTTTTGTTGTTTTAGGGTTTTTTGTTGGGGCTTTTGGGGTGTGATTTTTTTGTTTGTTTTTTGGCATTTTTCCACCAAACTTGAGCATCATTTCTGAGCTCACTTCCACGCATCACTTGCCCCCTGCTCTGCACACTTTGGCTGTAGGAATCACGTGAACTGGTATTGCCACTGATGCCTCCATATCATAAAAACAAGCTTCCCCTAGAACAGCCCTCCTACTATGAACAACCCACAAGGCCAATACTCCCCACCGGTCTCATAAACCTCAGACAAAAGCTGAGGCTCATTATGCCAAGTGCACTTACATCTGATTAACCTTCTTAAAGATCTTTACCTAAGGCATTCTGAACAGCTTTTCTCCCTTTCAGAATTGTCCATCATCCAAGCACTTGAAAAGTCTTTAGAAAGCTTTATTAGCAAGCCAAGTTGATATTTTGGTATATTTTATCCCTCTGTATCCTTTAAACAACACACCTTCTGGATACCCTAAGCATTTGCCTAGCCCTGCAATTTCTCCTTCTACTCCACTTATCTCAAATTAAAAAAAAAAAAAAAAAAAAAAAAGGATATGCTTGTAGTGCCAAATAACCAAACACAAACTTTAGGAAGTTCTGCTGTACAAGCCCCCTCTTCCTGCTACAGCCCATCCGTGAGCTCACATTTTGGTTCTCAGCAAGAACCAGGGATAAGAAGCAACACTATTTATCACCATGGCATTCAAACACATTCCTCTTCCCAAAGCAACATCCCATCACCTATTACTTCACGCAAATCAAACCATCCTGCTTTGGACAACACTGAGATTTTTACTGTGTCTTCATTTGAAAATAATAAATCATCTGGTAAAATAAGAACATAAAACGTGGTTCACTTGCACCCACATTCCACCTGGCAGAATGATACTGTGAAAAGTTGCACTAGGTAGAGCTACTCTCTCATACCCAATGCATGGTGATAACTCTGACAAAAGCTGCAGTGAAATAGAAAGCCAGATGTACATTTTTCTCAAGAGCTACTGATCCACACTCTTACTGAAGTCATCACATTCCAAAATTGAAAGACCCCAAAAAAACCCAAAACACCTAAGAACATGTAGGAGTATCTTCTCTTTCTAGCCATGTGTCTGTCTTAGCACTACCAAATTGTCAGCTCTGAAGGTTTGGGGATTTTTTCCCATTTGCTTATTTGATATAGCTGGTTTAAGATAAGGATCAATTTTGGTAACTCCCCCTTAACTCTGAAATCCTTCACTACAAATCCTCAAATGCACATTCAAAACCAAAACTGTCACGGCCATTAGTAAGAAAATGGATGATTCAATAGAGGGAGCAGCTTTACAGTTAAAAGCGTCTGACTTCTCTGAGGTAAATGTCTTAGAATTGGAAAAAGAAGCTTAAGTTACCCATGTAACTGATGAATATCCACCCACCCAGCCTGAAAAAACACGAATTTATCTCTTACATGCTTCCAGTGCAACAAAAAATTTCTGTAGAGCAAGAGATAAAGGGATGAAATAAGTCACCTGGAAAATCCACTTCTTCCAAGTGTTTTCAAATTTATTATTGTCTGTACATTAAGTTAGCCAACCTGATCAAAGCTTTTTCCATGTCATATTGAAATAAAAACGCATGACATGGAAATAACAATATTTGTGAAGGTGTAAGAACTAAACATTCTATTAATGCATAGCTGATTGTTATAATTCAGATACACCCATCTTATCTTTCGCTGACATTTCTTAAAATTTGCCCAGAAATGAGAAGCCACCAGCCTTCACACCATTCAACATCCGTTATCGTTTATTGCTCCCACAATTCCCTTTTTCCTAGCACAGCACTGTTCTACTGCATTTGAAATTTCAGAAGGTATTTTTTCACATGTGCAAGTTCCGCAAATCTGTTCTCATTCTGCGATATGTGAGAAGCATTACAAGTCACATGCTTAAGACAGGCAAAAATCCATCACAGCGTAGTGATGAAACACCAAAACCAGCAAAGCAGTCAAAACCCTCTTCCCTCAAATGAGAAAGATCCCAAAAGATGGTACTGGAATAAAGTAATTCCAAGGAAACATCAAACTTTTTTTTTTTCCTCCCCCAAATCTCAATACAGTTTTACTTCCACTATCACATCTTTGCTCAACAGGTAGGGAGAGAAAAAAGAAAAAGAAAAAATTACACCATCAAAAAATGCCAAAAATATTCCCTGCTGTCATTCAAAATTTCAAAAACATCAGCACAATTGTCAAAAGTCATGTCAATTGCATATTTCCACACAGAACAAAAATCAGAAAATTTTGCCCCAGAGCTGTTCATGGGAAAAACAAAAGATGTAGGTCATCTTCACTCACAAAAAAACGAAAGAAAAAAAAAATACCTCCTGCATACTTAGAGCAAAGCAAATAGAAAAGGAAAGGACCAAGACCTATTCTGCCTTCTTTGGACCAGACAAGGCTGCACTTTGCACTTGTTTTGAAAGCCTGCCTACCAGCCAAGAGCTCTTAGCAGGTGTAAGAAAGTTCCCCCAACAGCGACACCAGCACCTGAGACCATGCCATGGCCTCTTCAGCAAGATGTTGCCATCCAGTCCTCAGAGCAGCCACCAAGTCCCTGTTTGTACCAGAGGTGCTGTACACACTTACCTGCAATACCAGGAAGAACAGACGATGTGACGAAAAAGCCAAAGCCTGCACTACTGCCTCATCGAACATGGGTTGCTTGCTAAACAGATGCTCTCAAGGCTGGATCACCACTAATGCATACTCAGTCCTGCAAAGCTTGCAGTGCTCTTACCTGAGCCAAGAAGCTGCTCTCACCTTCCCACCAATGACTTCAGTTAAAATGTTACATCCTGCCAGCAGCATTTTGTACCCAACAAAAGGATATGGCAACACTTTCTATACTGTCTGTGGGATAGCAGCTTAAAACAAATGTGCACAGGCACCTTATAATTGTGTCCTGCTTTCTCCTCCCCAGTCTGGAAAGGTATGAACCGCCCAGCAGCAGGATGCAGAGCCTCCAACAGAAGATAAACAGTTTCACTCTTGTATAGCTCCTGTTATGACAAAATGAAAACTGTAAACCAAATTGCAAAGTTAAAGAGAGCTGTTGTAGGAGATGGGACAATTTTACATCAGTGCACCTCGGTCCTTCAACACTGAAGGGTGCATGAAGGCTTAAAGACTCAAGCTGTTGGTCATTTAGGATAGAAAAGTAATAAGAAAAAGTACTTTTTAAAACAATTATTATTCCAAATACCTCAAAGAAACTAATACTGTTAAGGATTTGTCACAACTTGGGCATTTTGAATCGTGTACTATTGCAATCAGCAACATCACCAGCATCAAAAAAGACTCGAGAAGGAAACCAGTAAAGTTAAAAGCTTCTGTATTAGAGCCATGAAGAAATAATTTGTTTTCCACCTACACACATATCCAGAAATTGTACTGGGGACCAACAAAAAATTCTATTTCCCATTACGAAATGCAAGGTACAGTCTAGTAACATATCATAAGAATAGACTTCCATGGTAGTAATTGTCAGAAAAGCATGCGAGGAACAGGAGGTAAATTGTGACTTAGATGTACAGTTTCTCACAGCATACTTTATCCGCACTCTTCAAAATCTGTTTATTTTGGGCAAATGACACAAGACTTCCTCATGGCAGGAAGTCCTGCAACTCAAAGACCACTGCTGAAACAGTATTTCCACTATTTTGCAATAGGGACCTAGAATCACTTACAACATGAACGAAACCGCTAATTTACATGAACAGATTTGTCTTTTGGCAATTTAACCACCCGAGAGGGGACCACCGGCTTCTCTTTATATTTTTCAGCTTAGCCCATCTTCAGAAACCCAAGTGAATGCCCAGAACCCAGCCACAAAACAGTTAATGCCAACATTTGGGAAGTGAAACACCGTGCTCGAACACCAAAGTTCCCAAACAATCTCATGACAGTCCTGAGCATTTCAAAGGGCAGGCAGAACATCTGCCCCCACTCACCCCCACTCCCTGCACATAAAGCACCACTGGAGTTTCCTGAATGCTAAAAGTCCCGCAGAACACTTGCAGAAAACTACGAATTATTTAATGCAAGGTTGGCGGATGTGAAACACACTGCTGAATTCCTCCAACAGCAGCATACATCAATACATCCTTGAAGACCTGCTTGCCTTGCACACTTCTGGCAGTTTAGCTCCACTAAACCAGAGCTAAATACCAAGGTTTTCATAGCCACACAGATGGCTGTCAGCTCACCTTCTCAGACCACTTCCGTACCAAGACGCAACAGGATAACGTAACCTTGTTATTTCAAGGCTGAAAATATCAAGAACTATTATTATTTTTTTACTCAGAATGTTTCTGTTACCACTTTGAAGGAAAAAGACAAGCGTTCTTTTCCCGTAATACTGTGTGGTATCACTACTATCAAGCAGCTGATCTTGATGTACTGAATTGGAAATAAACCACTGACTGGACACACCAACCCTTACTTAAACCTTGATATAGAAATGTTGTAATACATTTTTAAGTGGGTGCTGAAGATATTAAGTCATAGCAGCACCGTGCTTAACTTGCTTCAATTAGATAATCAGCTGGCTAAGAGATGCAATATGACCACAAAACTCGAAACATACTAAAGGACAGCATTTCAGTCTAGCAGCCTAAAATTGCCCAACAAACTAGAAAAGCAAATGTGTCCAGTTCCTAGCAAACACATACCAAATTAAAGAATATCATTCACCATCCTCCAATCTGGTATTTGAGGGATTCTTCTACCCAAAACACCTTGTTATCAACAGTGTTGAGTATTCCAGAGCTGGCACCAACTGAGCTCAACAGACCCACACCACATAGTGAGGAGACACCCACTCACAGTCCAAACGTGCAGCCAGAGTTAGACTGCCAGCACTTCTTGACCAAGGCCATGAAGCAAAGGCACAAAGCCACGTTAACATGGACCCATTCCCAAGACACAATGCCTGCCTGCTTATAACCTAAAAGCAAAGCAAGGGACTTGGCTGGCTTACTGCCACTGACCAGTTCCCACAGCAGGTAAGTTCATATCTTCAGATGCTGTAAGTCTACCAAGATTGCACAGGACGAGTGAGATACTGCAGAAATGTCAGTGCACGCAGACTGTACAGTTTGTTCACAAAGCCTACTTCAAGATACTGCTAGCTTGTCACCAAAATGTGCCAAAGATGCAATCAAGCTGGCTCTCTGCAGAGCCCAACTGGATCCATAGGAGTCTGTGAGCTCAGGAACATCCTACAGTTGGTACAGCCATAACTGGGCACAGAGGCACGCACAGGCATCAGGGAGCAACCCAGCTTTGGTGAAGAAAAATAACTTCTATTTGCTACAACATGCGAAATTTACGTTTCTTAACAGGAAACCCACCACTTGTTTTTCATAGTAAAATTTCATGGTCCAATATGTGGACACACATGGACCTTGTCACAAACCTACACTACCAAGAAACTAAAATTCAGTCATTAAAATAAGGCCAGGACTCACAGGTCTACACTGAAATCTTGCAAGTTACTCTAGTTAGCCAAAAAATTTCAGTTACGAATTATAAAATTTCATTTATGAAACTATAGGTTAAAATAAATACATCTGGTCCTGTGCACTTCTTCCATAAGTGTTTCCCCTATGCAGGCACACATAGGCACAGCTAGAAATTATAGTCCTAATCTTTCAAGGTGAACATCACACAGGGTTTCAGCACCCAGCACTACTGACCGGTCTCTATGCAAACCATTTGCGCGGACCACCTCCCAGAACTGCAGGGCGAAAACCACTCTGAAGACAAGGAGCAGGTACTTCAGCAACCCCTGAAATGCCCTCAACACCATGTTCCGAACCCTCCGGGAGCCACAACCCCCCCTGTCCCCGGGGACAAACCTGTCGGGTTCTATAACTTCAATGTCCCTGCCGCACCGCGGGGTCGACAGCTCGAGGCTGCCGCCAAAATTAGTACCCGCATGAAAAATCAAAACAAAACGCGGGGGGAAAAAGCCGCCCCGACCTGCCGCCCGCGAGCCGCCCAGTGCCCGCAGCGACCCCCCCACACTCCCTGCGGGCCTCCCCAGGGCTGGGGCCGGCGGGCCCCTCCCGCACCCCGCCGNNNNCCCCCCCGCCCCAGCCACAACAAAGGCGGCCGGAGCGGCCCAGCGCCCGCGGGGCTCCTCCGCGCCCCCCGCGCTTCCCCCGGGCCGCGGCCCCGGCACAGCCCCTGCATTAGAGCCCGAGGGGGGGGTGCCCGCGCAGTGACAATGATCGGCCGCCCCCGACACCTGCGCCGCCGCCCCCTCCTCCAGCCCGGCCGGGCCGCTCG
>VZTF01001115.1:1818599-1869978 GCA_013397755.1 Cnemophilus loriae
CGCCGCCGCTGCTGCACCGTCCGGGCGCCGGGGTCGTCCCGGCCCCATCAAGGCCGGGCCGCGCCGAGGGGGCCGCGGAGGGAACAGAGCCGCTCCCCGCGGCGGCTGGTGGCCATCTTAGTCCTCCTCCTCCTCCTCGGCGCCGAGTGCCCCCTCCCCGCCCGGCTGCCAGCGCTGCCTCCTCCCTCCGCTCCTCCCTCTCCTCCTCCCACTGCTCCCGGCTGGCTGCGGTCGCTCCCGCGGCCCGGCGAGGCCGCCGGAGGAGAGCCGGGTGATCCCGGCAGGCCGCGGGCTCGCTTCTTAGTTCTGGGGCGTATTACAATTATCTTACTTTTTAGAGCGGTGGGTTTGCCTCCTCCCCGTTCTCTGACAGAAATCCCGCTCCTCTAGCGCTGCCCGCCCGTGTCCTTTCCCCTCTGCCCCGCCGCCGCAGGCCCGAGCAGCTGGCACGCGGGGAGAAGCCGTCCCGGGCAGGAGCCTGGCTGTGGGATGCGGAAGGGAATGCAGGTCGATGCCGGAGCAAATAAGCCACCCTTGAGCTGGGCTTGAGGTGCTTTCCCTTTCGCTCTTTGTCAAGTGTACATCTAGGGAAAGTCCACTGGATATCCTTAGTGCCGACCACAAACAGGATTGTATGCCTGTGCTGGCCGACTGGTGTCATTTGTATGATCTAGATGTTTAAACACATATAGTTACCCTTTTCCTACTTAATTCAGAAGTTCCGTTAAATTCCCAACAGCCAAAGGACTCCTTTTTGTCTGCAGGACAAAACATCAGTTTAGCCACATGCTGGGCACACAGTGCAGGGAGTCACTGCAACCCCGAGGCAAGCTTCACCCACTTGGGTACTTCCGAGGAGCAGTGCAAAGGTGTCTCTACACGTGTGTGACCAGATACCCTTCCGCCTTTCCCAGTCACTTATAAACTTACCTCCTCTAAGAAATCAGCAGCCATTCACTCTCTAGCAGTTTTGTTTGGGGTATTTTTTTATTTACAAAATCCCTTCTGAAGTCTTCATTGAAAAAACAAACTAGCAGTTTAGAGAATCTGGCTGCGGGGGTAAAAGCAATAAAGAATGCACAAAGCGTCCGAGACCTCTATGTTTCATTGGCAAATTATGACAACCACCGGGAACCAGGACCATCGCCTCTTGCCTGTGCTACAGGGGTTTATTAAAGGAAGCTGTGTTGTGCTTGAGGACAAATGGAGTAAACACCATTTATCCATTCTTCCTTCTCTGGCCGTTGGCATCAAACATGTAAATGCACTTAATGTTTTTTCTGGCTGATGTTCTGCTGTTCAGATGGCAGTGGAAATTATCCGGTCCCATTCAGGTGGGAAAAACTCTGCTTAAAACTTCCGGATGTCTTGAATGAGGCTAGCTCTACTTCGGCTCCTAAGAAGCCCTCACTGAAGACAAAAGTATAATTCCAAACAAAGAAAGCCTTCTCCCAACTGAAAAACAAAATAAGCAAGGACAAGTATGTTTAACATCCTTGCCTACACAATACAGTGCCACCTTTACTTGTTAAAGGCATTTTCACACATCCTAAATTCACTGTATGGGCAGGAGCAACATCTAGCCCAACTCAGGAAAGCAGTCCAGGTTATAGTTTGAGCTGGAATGGGGCCGACTGTCCCTTTGCAATACCTGTATTTTTTTCTGTGCAGGATAGCCAGTGAAGAACAGGCACCGAGAGAGAAATCACGCACAGTATGTCACTCATACTCCTGTCACAGCAACTGTAATATGATCAGTGGCAGAAGCTCTTAAGACAGTTGGTGTTCTTGTGTCTCTCGAGAAAAACTTAAATTTTATTCCATGTGTGTCTTGTTTTGCCCCTCCCAATAAAATGCTCACTTTTGCCTACTTTTTAGACACAGAGCGTTGTAACAACTTCTTCCCAACCACTCTGCAGCCTCCTATTCCCACATCGCATGCTAACACATCTAATTGTCACTGTCTGCTACGGAAAAAAAAATACGTTTGTCTATGACTAAGGCCGTATAAGAAATGTTACACGAATAAGAAGGGAAAATGAGGGTGATCAAAAGATGAAACTACAGATTTGCTTTCAGGGGATGCCTTTCTGAGGGCATGTTTTGTATGCATCATGTAGAAATGTATACACAGAAGGAAAAGTATGTGTGTTGAGTTTCATGCTATCACATACCAGACTGAAATACTTTACCCCTGGAGTGAAGGCTAAGATCAGGAGTCAGTGGAAAATATGTTTCTGCTGCAAAACTGCCAAGGTCTCCATCTCAGTCCATTCAAAGCTAACATGCACTGAATTTTTACAGGTGCATTCTCTAGCCGTGCCAGTCTAGAAGCAAAACCACAATGAACTCTACTAGGCAGAATTTGGCCCCGTTTGGTGTTTTCATTCTGAACTGCAGCAAAGGGAAGCACTGATTCCATCAGCTTGTTCCGACAGTTATTTCACTTACTGTGCGAGATGCAGCCTGTGAATGGGACATAGCAGTTACACTTCACAAAACAAACAATCTTCTCCCTGTAATTTATGTGTAGGAGGAGACTTGCATCTTTCTTAGGTAAAGGTTTAGCAGGACCTGTCTTAGTCAGCTCTACTGAGTAAGAATCAAAGCTAACAGAGATGGTGCTGTTCCTAATTCACTATAAGTAGTGGGAAATCAGCAAAATCCCCCGGGATGGCAGTGGGAGTTGCAGGGACAGCTGTATGCTATGCCAGATACAGGTTTTGCTGCATGCGAAGTTACGCTGTTTTTTTCTTCTTGCGCAGCTAATGCTCATTACATTCCTATTTATAGTTTCCATCTTTCGGTCAGTTGTCACAGTTCCAAGATAAATAATGGCAAGCTGTAACGTTCCATACTGAGTGACACCAGACACTCTTTTTACCTTCTCAGCATCTCTCCTCTCGCAAAGCTCATCACAGGTACCTGCTTGTCTTCGTCAGAGAAGGTGCGAGATAGTAATTACTGTGCTATAGTTAGACAAAGGAGAGTATTTACAGTTAATCTTTCTTCCACTTTGCAAAGCAACCGTGCCCAAGGGATTGCATCAATCATTAAAAAACGCGGAGATATATTCAAATTTCTTTGCCTCCTTTATTAGAAGGTAAGGTGAAACCAACACAGTCGACTTCCAGTGGTGCAATGCCACTCAGCTTTCAGGTGAGATGCTCATATACTTCCATTGCATTTTATTTCACACATCTTGGGCATAAAGCTACGTCTGTCCTCTTTGCATATACTAGCTTATGCCAAAGTACAGGCAAATCCAGAATTGGAAAGAAATTGCTACAAGAAAGTGAAATAAAATTGAAGGAATTTTAGTCTTTTATTTATTAGAATTTTTTTAGCAGAAGAAAATAGCACTGCTTCCCAAATTTACACAGACTAATGTTTTAATCGTACAGGATTCTTATTACTTCCTTTGAGAAGTACTCTTCCCTCCCTCCTTCTTGCTTGTTTACAGATAGTTTTTAGTATTAAATAAGAGGAAGGGTGGGGCTGTCGAGGGTCTAGTGCCCCTGTCCTGTGACACTCATGTTGAATTTGGCTGAAATTTCAAAAATAAAAAAAAGTGAATTCCCTTGTCACACATGTTCTTCAGAAAAATAATGGCCTGCTTGTCAGAAGTTAATAAATTATACAATCCCCAAATAGTCTACTGCTGAGCTCATAGCATTTGTAAAGCATTAACACAGTCACCATAGCAGAAACATCAGCAACCTGATGGAGTAACAGTTAAAGAAAGCAGCAGCCAGGGCTACTCCTCCTTCACCCTCTGGGGCCCAGCAATCCAGCCCCACTTTGGATAAAGAGCCTTTCTTCTGCTGTCTGTCAGTGTTAGTCACATAGTTCAAATAAATAAACATTTACATCCCAGTGCTGCAGAATCCAAGTTTAAAGGTGGATGATTTAAGAATGGTTTCTTACAGCTGGACATAACGTGTGGGGTTTTTTATTCTTATAGGACAAAACCACTGACAAAGCAGCATTGAAAGCAAGAACATGAGGTTGAAGGGAAGAAGCAGAACAGAGGATGGTGAGATAACAGTATTCCCAGCCCACAAAGCTTTAGGCCACGTCTGTAACTGTAAAAAAACCCAGAGCTGGCAGTTTAGTTCTCAAAATCCCTGCCCTGTCTCAGATTATTTGTCCAGAACAGAGTTCTTGCTGCAGAGGTTACAAGTCTAGCAGCGCATAACTTGTCGTACATAACTTGTGTACAATGAAATATTATTCAAGGAATAAAGCATTGATAGAAAAGGACACACGCCAAACTTGCTTGTAAACAAGTATTACGTTGTGCATGTGTGTGTGTGGAAAAGAGCATGTAGTTAACAAGAATATCAAATAAACTTCATGATATTTAAGATTTAGAAGATATGGAAAATTGAGACATCAGAGCCATATTCTCTGGGTCTAGATTTTTACGTGCCTGTATGCTAATGATTCTTTACGGACTCTCAGACCTGCACAGGCAAAAGGCAACCACAACTTCAAGGGCCTGGATTGTGTTCAGGCCACCTGAATGTGACTCTGCACGTCCAATAAAAGTAGGAAAAAGGAGCAGGTGGCGACAGAGAAGGTGCAGTTCAGCTGAGGTCACTGTGGCTTATGCAGCCTCAAAGCCTGATGATCCCAGGAGTGAATCCGAGAGGATGAGATCACACTCAGTGAGGGAAAAATGCTGCCATCTGGTGCCTCTGGAGAAAAAAAAAAAAAAAAGAAAAAAAAAAGAAAAAAAGAAATATGTTGATGGTGTGCTTCATCTGCAGTGGTATCAGTGCTGCTGGTTCTGTCCTGCAGACCTCCAGCTGTCTTTTTGTTGTTAGGAGGTGTTACCATTCTACAAGTCTTACTTTAAACAAACAGGCTGAAAAAGTGCATTTTACAGTGGTTTGGCCACAAGAGGAATATCATTAAGTATTAATGTAGTCTTTAAGGCAATTTTAGGAAAGATGGTTTCAAACAAAGTCGCTTACATCTGAGAATAACATAGACCTTATTTATTTTGATGAAGTTGTGCATATTCACATTAAGAGCTTGCAAAATGCTCTCCTAGCAAAAATCCTATATGTAGATTTTACTATTATGTAGAAGAAGAAATTTGTAGTCTGTAGAGTACATCTGAGAAAGAATGAAGGCACTGGTCTTTGCTATCGGGTTGAGTGAAAAAGTTTAACAGAACAGGAATTCAGTGCATTTCTTTTGCAGAACTGACTTTGACCTTGACCATCACTGCCCAACATCTAATGCCTACTATTTTATCCTGTGAGCATTGTAGATTATAGAGTGCATGTCAGAAGCCTCAGAGGATACAGGACCAGACACTAAACACCACTTACTTTTATAATTTGCCTTTTACATCAGCCTATTTCGGATTGTTGTTGATAGAGCCTCAGAGGATGTGCCAAATATGTACTGAGACACTCCACAGTGTTAGAATGAGGGAGTGTTATTTTTGTCTAAGATATTTTTATTTTTACGAGCTTTCACAGAAAGCCATAATGGTAGCTTGGAGAGATTGAAATTACTGATTAAATTAAAACCCATACATTGTTCTATTTTAGATGTAATAAAGATAGCTCTTTCTGGGAACTTAAATTTGTTTATCCCTTGACTAAGGGAAAATCTGAGGGCCACAGGTCAGCTTCCTACTGGAAGTAAACTGAATAAAGTGGTTCATACACCTTATTTAGTTTTAGACACAACGTTTTTGGAGCAAAACCTCAGGAATGAAATCCACTCATGCAGATAAACTAACTCCATAACACCATCAATTTCCTAGGAAGATACTGTAATCCAAGAACAGCTTCAAACTCACAGAGTAACCCAAGGACCAAAGAGTCTTTCAAAGGATTTATTGTACAGCTCTGCAGAGCAAACAGAAGGAACATGTTCCATTTAGTTCCTGGCCTTAATGTATCTACAGCCACTTTATACATGTTTTTCCTAAAACATCCCTACACTATCATTCAAAACAGAGCTAGATTATTATATGGCTGATGTTGCATTGGAAGAACTTCGAGTTTCTTCCTCTCCAACGGCACTGGAATTGCTTGTGGGTACATGGAGGGAGTCTGGATTTTTTAGATGTGTACATAGCTTACGGTAGAGGAGTAATTTCTTTGACCATGAACATGTAGTAATGACCTTGACCATGAACAAATCAGGCAACTTGAAGCCCTTCTAATATTCTTAGCCCTGTCGTATAAAACTAGGTTTAAGAAACAACAAAAAAGTTTTGTCAGTGCCTGTGGCAGCCTTGTTAACAGCAACTTCAGTCGTCAGTCTCCCTTCAAGTTACAGTCTGGGAAGGGCATTTCGTTTCACACATAAAAGGGGTCTTGCACAACTTCCATCTCCAAGTAGAGTAACTGAATCACACCAGGAAGGTGATCCAAAGTTATTTCTTACTAGCCAAACTTTTGGCTATTCCCAAAGGAGATGAGAGTTTTCTGTAGTAGATTGAGAGGTGGCTAAGGGCTACTTCTAAGCAAGCCGTGGAAAATGTGGCTGGAAAGAGCCCGTGCCTTGTCAGTGGGCTTATATTAACCTGGTATTCAAGGTCCACATCTCCACTGGATCATTCTTTAGGTGCCTGCCTTTTGAGAAGAGTGGCAAAACACCAGGCTAAAATAAGCAGGAGTCCAGATATCCATGGCCCAGAAAAGTGTAATTTTAGTAGAGATAAGCTACAGCCCTGGTGTATTTGTGGGGTCTTGAGGATAACAAAACACAGCTCATGCTCTCTAAAATGACTTGCCCAATGCTTTCCAAATGACTAGACGTGTTAACCTCTGGGCCCAGGTTGCCACGATACCATGAGATTTCCTTACAAACCCAATTAATTTTTCAGAATATTTTAGCCATCGGCCTACAATCATTGCTCAGTGCACTCATGCATTTCAAAACCTCCGTTGCAGGGCTAAGAGGAAGATGTAGCATGTCTTAGCTTTTCTTTGATTTATGCAGACGAGTGCAGATAATTATCTGTCAGCACCATTGTCCATCTGTGCTCTAGCATATGCTACTTGAAACATGTAAAAATTGTACTTTGCCTTCAGTCACAAGAGGAAAGCAGTGACTCCTGGCTTTTTTATGTCACCACTTTAGCCAACCAGCTTTTGCAAAGAAGTTTTTTTGATAGGCAAAATGGATACTTAACTAGTTCTGGAAGAAGATATGTGCAAATAGCCCATAGCAAAACTACCACCAGCTTGGTGTGTGGGCATCAGCTTCCTTAAGCTTTTTATTTAAATGTTTCATACATAAATGCTACCTAAAAGAATGGGTTCTTCTTTCAACACCAAATTGCCACTGTCAGATGTAGAATGTCAGCTTCTGAAAATGAACCAGACCCCTCAGCTACCCCCTGAAGCAGAAGAAGTGGTTGCAGCTTGATGTAATCTGCTTCTGAAGATCAAGTCAGCCACATGGTTGATCGCACAGGATTGGGTTTGAATACTGCTTTGCCGGATGCGCATTCATCTCAACAATGTTTGTGGCTAACATGTGCATTTATTTTATTGCTGATGGATAACATGTCTGAAAATAAGACTTGGGTCTGAAAGGCAGCAGTTTCCCTGCATGATTTTCAGCTTGCTTTTTTTCCCCGCATTAAATCAGCTGATCAAAAAGTACACAAACTAGCTTGCATATTCATTTTAATCCTCTCATCTATTCTTCTCCATCATGTGATCCTTTCTTCCTCAAAATACCCGACAGCTTTGTACATTGTCAGCAGTAAGAAACCAAGTGCAGGACCCTCCAGAATTTCATGGCCCTTTGACAGAAGCAGTCCTGAGCGTTATTGCACACTTGCTGTCTCTGCATGAGCCACCCTGCTCTCTCAAAACATCCAGTGAAGACTCCTGGAAAACAGTCCCTTTCCATAAACTCTTCCTGAGAGTATTCCTTCATTTGGAGCACAAGTCTTTCCTCTCAACAGATTTGCTCTCTCTCCTCATCATTTCCTCCTGTGCCCTCTGAAGAGATAAACTGCAAACCCTGCAACTGGCTTTTATTTCCTCATTCAGGCACTGACCAGAAAGGCACGGGGATATTCTCTTGTCGAGTCATCAGCATAAAATGCTGACTGTCACAACTGAGCAAAGAGATGGCAGTTCCTGCAAAATCTGTGTTCTGGGAAGTGGCCAACAGAGTTTGAATAGCCCGTCCTAGCTGCTTAGTGGGAGTATGCACTACTACATCTGAAACATTACATTTTCCAGCAGAGGCTACAGGCAGCAAATCAAGGTAAAGAAGTGGTATCTATGAGGAAAATAATGAACACCAATTCGATTTCTTCTAACTGTTACAGAGATGGACCTGTGCAGCAAACACTTCAGCTGTTCCTTCTCCCTATCACCAAATGAGAAATCATGCAAGGAGATTTTTCTCTCCCTTTTGAAAGAAAGCCACAAACTGCATTTTCAGGAGAAGAGGACTGCCCTGCTTAGCTGTTCTTGCTAAAGCCCAAGAGGTACAAGGTAATGTTTGCAGAAACAGTTATTGCAGTAATTCCATTCTCCAGCATCTTCAAGAGGTGCCAATCTTTTGGCCACCAAAACCTCAGTTATCCCTGATAAGGAAGTCTTCGATCTAGTTTTCTTTGTGATTTATGACACAATATTGAATCATTACCAAAATAGCTCACCTTTGATCAGAGATAAGGACTGCAGGAGAAAAGCTGCTGGTCTTCAACCTCTGTGATATAGACTCATCAGATTCTTCTCATTTCCCCTCACTAGGGAATCACCCTCAGATACAGAGTCTTCTCATTCTCCTCACCTGGGATTCACAGCTGGTTCTCAAGCATACTATTGCAAGTTTGCAGATAAGACTCCTATAGAAGTGGTCTTCAGTCCGGATTCTACTAGAACAATGACTGAAAGGGAAAAATGAAGCAAATTTAAACAAATACTAGGACTAAAACAGAGAGTAACACCCTGTGTTCACAGCAGAATTCATGCTAAGAACAGAATTTGTGGTAGACTCGCAGTATTGGATTAATTTAGGGGATTTTAACCTTTATATGTGATCTTAAACAGGAAATATTAATTGGGGAAAAAACTCAATATAATGTTAAGTTTCATGATTTGTCTTTTCCTCTATGGCTGTCTAAAGACTGGGTGAAGACAAGAAAAAACAAAAAACTCAAATTATATTGGCTCACGTGACTGACTTCTAATACTCTGAGAATCACATTTCTGTGACAATTTTACAGCAGTAAAAAAGCTTCTAAATTCAAGGTGAGATTGCTTAGTCATCAGGACTTGATGGTATAGTAGTACCTGCTGTAGGGGATTGTATTACATGACCTATGATTACCATTCTATTCCTACTTCTCTGTCGCACAAACTGCCCAGCAGAATTCCTAAATTTGAAAGGTGACTCAATCTCCCTATCCAGAAATAACGTTGATATTTTTTGTAGGAGTATAAGCTCTAGCTTGCAGTGTGATGATAAAATCCTTCCTGAGACACCCAGGGACGATCTCTACCATGTAGGAGTTTCCATCACTGTTCCTAGAGGCTTACTGAGCAATTCACATGCTTCCCACGTACCACATTTCCACCATCTGCAGCTTCCACGTGGTCTCCAGATGTCCTATTGCCACCAGCAGCCGTTTGTGAAGCAGCCTCCAGAGCAGGGCTTTCTCATCGTTTCCAGGGCAATGCAACATGGCCACATAGTAGCCCCAGCTCACCAAAACACCATCTCCAGCCTGCACAGCATCCCAGCACTTTCTCACCACCAGCCAGAAGGCTAAACTCAGGCCGGACTCACCTTGTCTTAATTGCACAAAGAGATTCAGAGCAAGAGGAATTGTGTCCAGCAGGCTGCACAGGGGCTTTTTTGGAAGGTGAATTGCAGGGTGTGAGAGCTGCTTGCAAGAGACAGGTGCCAGGAAGGGGACAGAGCTTTTGGGGGATGGGAGTGTTTTCTAATGGAGATGGCTTGAAGAATATAATTTATGTGCTTGAGCAGGTCCAACCAGGCTGGCCAGCTTCAGCTGGGAAATGCTGTGTGCTTTTTCCTGATCATGGAGACAGATCTCAGAATTGGCTATTTTGCACAACTGCTTTCACTTCAGCTTATCTCAGTCCATATAGAAAAACCTTCATCTGCTTCCTCTATCATTCCCTTTCCAAAATATAGAATTTTTTTTTCTGCATTTTTTTTCTGGCTCAATGAGTAGGTGAGAAGCAGAAGTGGCCAATTCAGAAAGATGGTCTGCCTCAAAATTGCAGGAGACATTTGCATGCTCTTGTGAAAAAGATGTGGCACCTCAGTAGATTACTTGATTTTCAAGTTGTTGCACCTAGACGGAGTCATAAGGTAGAAACTCACTTGGTGTTTTAAATAGCTAGTTCTGGCAAAGTGTCATCTTTTCCTCAGGTTTGGGGAGTTTGGTCTGTGAATACAGCTAATTTAGGCATTATACTGCATTCTCTTGACTGGGTGGGTGTTGGATCAGGTGCCCGTGGCTCTGTGGGATGACCAGGTGGGTGCTCTCTGCAATGCCATCCTCGGTGCCAAGGACTGCAGGCTTTCCTTCAGGGTGGCTGAACGAATGGCACCCTCAGCACCTAACACCCAAAAACCCCTCATTCTCAAGCTTCTGGCTCTGCTTTGAGGGTTTTTTTTTACAATACCTTGCAGAGGAGATGCCTGGCACAATCTGTGTTTCACAGCTAAGCAGGTGGATCCTGCAGGAGGGCTGTAGGTTGCAGACAGTGCAAAAGGGGAGGGAATCAGTATCTTCTCTGAAGCTGCAAGTAGCTTCTTCTGGGGGCAGGCACACAAACAAACTTCCTCCTCTCCTCTCTGACTGTACTTGTCAAATCAGACAGTGTTCAAAAAAAAGTAGTCTGGTTTTGTGGAAGCAAGGGCTGTTCTCTAAAGACATTGGCAGCAGGTAAAGCATCAAGCTTGTTCCTTTTGTCTAAAGGAGACAGGTTTCATTTGAACTGCCAAAATATATTCTAGTTTTTTAGTCCAGGACACAAGTACTGTTTTTCAAAATACTGCATTCAGCTGTCAGTCTCTTTCTATGTGAATGCACCTGATTTCCAGGTTTCTCCTCAAAAGTCTTGCTGTAGAGATTTCTGCTATAGAGTTTTGTGTGTGTTTTTTAAAGTAAAAAACAATTAACCCCCCCAAACAAACATCCGTCTTTATAGCACATCTAAAAAGGCAAATATAAAACCTGTTTACTGATGGCTGGATAGAGAACAAAGCTGAATGGTGAGAAGGTTGATTTATAAGGCATTTTCCCAAAAAACAATTACTGAAAGAAGAATGTGAGAACAAGGCTTAAGCAATGGAGAAGTTGCACATCATTTAATAATATTAAAAAAAAGTTGCTATAATAATCCTCAGTAAAACAATAGTTTAGTCCTTCTCCACTCTAGAAGTACACTAAAGTACAGTCTGAGCAAATGTAATATTATTCACCCAACTGTGTTCTCACTTAGGCCAAGTTTAATTAAGACTTGTCTTAATTCAAACAGTAATATCACATCCCTGATAAAGAGCAAGTTAAACCTCCCCTTGCATTGAACACCATCATGTTCCCAAGAGTTTCAGTGTTAGCTCAAGTTAATTATGTTGAAATTATTTCCTTTAGTGAGCCGATGTAAAGATCATCATCTGACCCCTTAGAACAGGAGCAGCGAATGAAAGCATTCTGCCACTGCCGGCAAAGGCTGCCTTACCACTGCACCCTCGTGGTGGTTTGCCTGCCTTGAATTTTAACGCTGAAGGGCTACATAATGTAAAAATTATTGCTCAGTTACACTACTTGGCTTCTAACCTCTTAAGATTCTTCCAGGGAGGTTTTCAAAGTTCTCACCTTCCGAATATCTTTGTCTGGCAATGGCATGAAAACAAAAATCACTGAGCTCACCTGTGGAAGTCTTCAAGCATGCGAGTGTGTAAATTGGAAGCTGTTTCTGTCTTACAGAAAAACCCAGTGTTTCTTGAGCAGCATTCCTGCTGCTTAAAACAAACATTTTGATTGTTTTAAAATGAGCCCTACAAACAGAGAAGGGGCAGGAATGAAAGAGACTGGACAAAATTGCCTCAATTAAATCTGTTTTACAAATTTCCAAAGTTTTTAGCCCAGGAACATTGAAATTATCAGGCAATTGGGACCTTTTACTCATACTATGAGTATACAGATTCTCTGGCCACAAAATCAAACCAAAAAACCATGAACCAGAATTTGTTTGTAGTAAGTGTTATCAGTGGCTTGAATAAATCGTCCTTGTGCTGAAGACATGCCAAATCTCTGCACAAATTAAAAACCAACCATGAAGTACACAAAGGGACCTTGTCTGATTCTGACAAATGCGTTCTTCTGACCTTTTGTGGTGAATTTCTACACTGTAAATAAATGAAAAATGACTTGAAGGCTTTCTCCTAGAGATTTACACTTTGTGATCTGGTGGCTAGGGATGATGCCACCTGCAGCAGACACGCCGTTCTTTTGTCCTGCTGTACATGGGTTTTTACAGAAAAAAGCTTAAAAGCAGCAGAAATCTACAAGCTGTTTTTTCTGTCTTACAGCCTCTGTTCAAAAAGGGTGGCATTACATTTGCTGCATACCAGATGAATAAACATGATAACCTCAGTGCTGACAAATTGTTTAAGAGAAGGCAGAAGGCAAATACTGTGTTGTCTTCTAGCCAAAGCTTCAGAGGACTTTGTCCTTGGTTTAAAAATGACATCAAATACACCAATGCCTACAGACTAGCACTCTTTTCAATGCCACCCTAGCACGGGGCTCAAAGTCCCATCCAATCTGGCCTTGAATGCTTCCAGGCATGGGAAGTTTTAAGCCATTCCTCCTTTTTCTATCATTACATGCCATTATAAAAAGTCCCTCTTCGTCTCTCTTGTAGCCCTTTTAGATACTGGAAGAATCTAGAAGGCCACTTCAGAGCCTTCTCCAGGCTGAACGACCCAAACTCTCTCATCCTGTTTTCCTAGGAGAGGTGCTCCAGCCATCTGATGATCTTTGTGACGTCCTCTAGACTCCCCCCAACACTTCCATGTCCTTCTCGTGTTGGAGACACAGTACTCAAGGTGGGGTCTTAGGAGAACAGAGTAGAGGGACAGAATCACCTCCCTTTACCTGCTTCCTGTGTCACTTTTCATGCAGCCCGGGACACATTTGGCTTTCTGGACTGCAAATGCATGTTGCTGGGTCACGTCAAGCTTCTCATCCGCCAACACTCCCAGTCCTTCTCCTCAGGGCTGCTCTCAATCCCTTTGTTGCCCAGCCTGTACTTGTGCTTGGGGTTGCCCTGACCCGGGTGCAGGACCTTGTACTTGGCCTTGTTGAACTTCATAAGGTTCACATGGGCCCAGCTCTTAAGCCTGTCAAGGTCCCTTTGGATGGCATCCTTTCTCTCCAGCGTGTCCACCACACCACACAGCTTGGTGTCATTGGCAAACTTGCTGAGGGTGCACACATTCCCACTGTCCATGTCACCTACTAAGATTTTGAACAACTTCTTTTATAGCTGTGCCTTCTTTTTCCCTTTGGATAGGAAGTGTTTGTTAACATGTATTTTTGCAATGTGAAATTACTTTAGTTGCATAATGACTATAATTTGTCAGTTTACAACAGAGCAGGCTAAGGTCAAATTTATATGCTGCTTTTGAAAGTACATCTGGCATTAGAAGAGCCAAGGATGCTGCAAGCTGAAGAAAAAAAGCTTCTGCTCACCTCCATTCGCTTTGCCAAGTGGCCTCCCTAGTTTTTGTTTGAAGCTGAAATTAGCTAACTTGGGACTAGTTTAGGGATTCATTTTTGCTGAAGAGAGGAGGGCTGTTCAAGTGTGGGAAAAACTGTTTAGTAACAAGGTGTCATAGCTTTGTGCCCAAGTTGGAAACCTAAATTGTTCCTTTCTATTTGCTAACTATGCTTAGCCTTGAAGTACTGCTGATTGCATGGGGTGGGGGTGATTTGGCCACTTCGCTCAAGTGCCTGGGTATAAAAGCCTTTAGGAGAAAATCCATCAAGATAAAAAAAATCTTTCAGATCAACATGGTATGTTTAGATTAAGCCTGCTCCAGGTAGTGTGAAATCTAGACTTTCATTTAGCCTTTGCTGCATGTTTGGGAAGCCATAATCTCAAAATACATTTGAAGTCACTTTTGCTTAGACAAACAGAAAGGTTAGGGGGTATTTAAATACTCAAATCCAGATATGTGTTCTGCAGGATTCCTGCTAACTGATCCTGAAGATTTTTGACAACACAAAGCTCCCCAGGTTCACCAACTTCTGCTTCTGGGACAGCTCAAAACATGGGTCTCTTTCAGCCTGAGGATTAGCCCGCAGATCCGTGCTTATCCTGAACACACCAAGCCTGGATCACGGCCTTCCACATCCTCCCCTCTAAGGTGCTTGGCATGCAGCATCTGCCATTACAACTTTTTCCAGAAGAGACCAGAAAGACATGTTTGCTTCCTGAGACAGAGAGAGCACTGGGAGTTGAGACCTGCAGCTTTGGAGGTAAATGCCTTGCCCTTTAGGATAACTAAACATGGCGTTTCCTTCTCAGGCAACCTCTGCATTACAGGATTCTGCTACAAACAGCCACTGTGGGAGACAGGGTCTCATTCCTGACATAGTACAGAGGTGCTCTCGAGAGACAAGAAGGAGACTGGAACCTGAGCTGGCCACTGCTGTACACTGGAGTAGACAAGGGGTGATGGCTGCATCCCTGCCCCGGTGCTGGGTGTGGAGGGAATGATGGTCCTTGCTTGGCTCTCGAGAGAAAAATTTGTTCTCTCTCTTCAGCAGCAGGAGGTACCTCACTATAAATCACAGTAGTAAAAGACACTGCATTCTGACCAGAAATTTAAGGGGCTCTAGGATGTACAGGAAGTTTTCTGCAGCTGACTCTGCCAGCTCCTCGTTCTGAAACACCCAATTCTTGTAAACATTCTTAAAATTGCCTGTTACCAAGATTATCCTGAAGTCCCCAAACACATCAGTACATCCAGATTTCCAGCCTCAAAATAGTGTATCCCTAGTGCAACTGGAAGTCTGCTGAGACACAGCTTTGCCCAGTAGAAGCTGTCCTTTGTTCCTGTGACCTCTACCACGGCTGGCTGCCCCTTGCTATTCTTTCAGTGGAGAAAGTTTCCTAGTACCCAAGCTATATCTCCCCTGGTGTAACTCACCCTATTGCTTGCTACCTGGGAGAAGAAACTCACCCCCACCTCACTACACCCTTCTCTCAGGTAGTTGTAGAGAGTGATAAGGTCTCCCTTATCTCCCGATCCTGCTGCCCAGCTGCTAGGCGCGTCCTCCCGCAGCCGGGAGGGAGTGGGATGAGGCAGGATGAGGAGGAATGCGGCGGGATGCGCGGACGGCGGGGACCCCTAGTGGCACCGAGGCCCGGTCGGGAGAGGTTTTAGGTCCTGCTGCCTCACGCAGGTGCCTGGTGAAATGCTTGTGGAAAAAGTAAAGTCTGTTTCTTTAGACCACTCTGTTCAAAAGAGGAGAAAAAACAAGTTCAGTATGAGTAGTTGCCACAAAACCGAGTCCACAAAGTGTGGCCGTTTGCAGGTGACACACACTTATTATTTAGCCTAGCGCTGTTTAAGTGTTACAAACCGAGCTTAAGAAGGGAGATGAACTGTTAGAGAGGAAAAGGAGGGTCCATTCAAAAACGGGGTGTACTCAATCCGACCAAGACTCACCTTAGTGTCCTGTCTCCAACACTGACATGAAGCAGTTGACACCAAAAGCATAAGGCCAGAGCCTTCCTTAGGATACTCCAAATACTCTTCTGACTTCATAATTTTCAGCTCATGCTAAGCCACATACTGACATTGTGTATTTAGGATGTCTCAGTGTAGTGCAGAAATGCCTTATGCTCATGGGGCTGCAGTGGTGTGGCACAGTGGCTGGCCCTGGGCAGTGGGACGCCCATCCCCCTGTCCCATCCCATCCCGTCCCGTCCCGTCCGTGGCACTCACCTGCCTGGGTCTGCCATGGAGCCATCAAGACCACATCACAGAGGCAAGAGCTGCTCCTTGCCCTCCTGCTGCAGGAGCTCTTTCTTAAGCAGATATAAGAACAGTAAGACAGATAGTTCTGATGCCTGCAGGAGCTGTCACCTGCTTAGAGGTAATAAAAATACCCTGTGAGATTTAAAACTGTACTTAATCTCAGCTCTTTGTGTTTGAACCAATTTTTCTGTATGCACACAACTCAGTTAATTGGGCTAAACTGACAGTTTCATTGAAGAAAAAGTATAACCTATTAGATACAGATACATATAAAACACAGTCTATTTGCAAAATGTGTGTGGTAAAACGATGAACCAGATCTAATCATAGTGTGTCTGAAGGGGAATCATAGGCTGGTGTCACGAAGATGTGGCCAAGATCAGTCTGGCAACAGGATGGCCTGGGGACAGCTGGATGCCTGCATCCATCCCTGCCGTGCTTCCCTGTGTCACTCTCTCAGAGGACCCTGCTGAGGCTCGGAGCAGCCATCTCCAGGCAGCTGCCTGGTGCTGGGAGCAGGGCACTGCTGCTCCTGCTCCCGTGGGCTATGGGTGCCGAGGAACACCCTGCACACAGCCCTGAGCACCCTCCTGAACAGGGACTGTCGCTGCAGTTGCACCGGGGCGTGAATGGCTGTGAGGGAAGGAGATCTGTCTCCAAGGGGCTGTGAGGGCAACAGGCAAGCTCCTGCCTGCACTCCTGGCACTGAGGGCACTTTCCAGGAAGGAACGGATGGTGCATTGCCAGTGCTTGTGGGTGTGGTGCCACCAGCCTTCCCTCTCTGGGGTGATGCTTGACTTGGGGATGTGGCTGGCTCATCCTTGGTGTCCATGGGACCAGCCAGGGCAGGAGATGTGCTCTGCAGTTTGCTGATAGCCTCTCCTGTTGCTGCTGTGCTCTCATCCTCTTCCCGTTGAAACAGCTCTTGGTCACTGTACTCTTCTGACATGTCTTGGCACTCCTGGCTTTGGCTGCTGTCTTCCCACGTCTCTGAGGGCACTGGACATGTGATGTCCTCTTCCAGTATCTCATGGGACAGCTCCTTGTCAATATTGTTTTCCCAGTCCTCGTTCTCCTTGGCCAAGGGCTCTGGCTCACTGGGAACATGGACTTCAAGCCACTGCAGCACCTTCTGCATGCTTGAAATGGCCTCCAATCCCTCCAGACCTGTTGGCAATGGCCGCCCAAGGTTGAGAAATGCGTTCCTCTGGCAGGTGAGAAAAGAGAGAGGGGCATTTCTTGAGGAGTTATTCCTCAGCTTGAGTAAGAGCTTCTTTACACTGAGGTGGCAGAGCCTTGGAATAGGCTATCCAGGGAGGTTGTAGAGTCTCTCCCTCTGGAGACATTCCAAAGCCACCTGAACATTTATGTGTGTAACCTGCTCAAGGTGACCCTGCCTTGGCAGGGTGTTGGACTGGACAGTCTCCTGAGATCCCTTCCAACCCTAATATTTGTGATTCTATGTGATTCAGTGATTCTGTTATTTGTAAAGGTCATCTGGAACCCTCCAGGAAATGCCTGCTGGAGACCTGGCAACAGCAGCTGCTGGAACAGGGTTGTGGGAGATGATGGGCCTGCAGTGGTGAAGTGCAGCAGCTGGCCCTGGGCAGAGGGAGGCTCATCCCCCTGTCCCATCTCATCCCGTCCCATCCCGTCCCGTCCTGTCCTTGGCAGTCACCTGCCCAGGTCTGCCATGGAGCCACCAAGACCGTGTGTCAGGGAGGCAAGCTGCTCCTTGCCTTCCTGCTTTGGGAGCTCTTTCTCCTCCAGGCTGTCCTGCTGCCGTGGCAGGATGGCATTCCTCTGCAGAGCTCTGCACCTGGGATGGGCCTGGCCAGTTCTCTCCAGCCCTTGCAGAGGCTTCCACTTGCTTGACATGATGGCTGGGGGGGCTCCCTCCATCCTGTGAGCTCCGTGGGCAGAGGAGCGGACTGAGCCTGTCCCCATGGAGGGACAAGGCCTGGGCCTAGCTCTCCTGAGGTGCTGCCTCTGGCTGCCCGTATCGCACCCTTGGGAAGCAGGACCAGGAGGGAAGAGGAGTGGGATGGAGGCAGCTGCCTTAGCACAGCATCCCCCACACTGCCAGCAAGCCCAGGCCCGGCCCCCAGGTAGCTCCGTGCAGCCCCACCACTGGCCTGTCCCTCGTGCCCCGTCCCTCACCTGGGGCATCCTGTCCAGGCTCAGCAGCCCCTTGTGCATCTGGGAGCTGGCATTCTTCAAATGGTTCTCCAAGCCTGTCTTTGACACCCTCTGCTGCAGAGCTGCCACGGGCTGCAGGGGAGATGCAGCCTCCTGCGGGAAGGGCTCTCCTGAGAGTGGGCACCCCAGGGCTCTGCGCTCCTTCAATCCCCCCATGGCCAAGGCAAGGCCCCGCAGTGTCACAGTGGTCTCTGGGCACGATGCAGCCCCTCATCACAAAGCCCTGGCAGCTGAGCCTAGACCCTGGTCTCAGTGCACATCTTCCATGGCAGATATAAGAAATTTTACAAAAACATTTTATCCCTCAGCTCTTATACCTTAAGCAGATATAAGAACAATAAGATGGATAGCTATGATACCTGCAGAAGCTGTCACCTGCTTAGACGTAATAAAAATACCCTGTGAAGTTTAAAACTGTACTTTATCTCAGCTCTTTGTATTTGAACTAATTTTTTTGTATGCACACAACTCAGATAAATTGGGTAAATTGACAGTTTAGGTTAAGAAAATCTAATATTTACTATATAGATATGTGCAATAAATTTTATTTATGAAGTATTTGTAGTTAAAATATGAAACAGATCTAATCATAGTGTGCCTGAAGGGGAATCATAGGCTGGTCTCACAAAGCCACGGCCGAGAGTAGTCTGGCAGCGGGATGGCCAAACCATCATTGAGCCATCAAGACCTCCCTCCGTGTCAGGGTTGGAAGCTGCTCCTCCTGCTGTGGGAGTTCTCTTCCAGTGTCTCCTGCTGCCATGGCAGGGTGGCATTTCTCCTTGGAGCCCTGCGCTTGGGACGGGCCCGGCCATTCCACTGCAGCCACTGAGGAGGGCTCTTCTTGCTTGGCAGGGTGCTTGGGTGGTTCCCGCCGCCCTGAGAGCTCTGTGGAAGCAGTGGCAGCCTGTTCCCATGGAGGGATGAGGCCTGGGCCTGGCTCTCCTGAGATGCTGCCTCTGGCTGCCTTTGTCCCACCTCCAGGAAGGAAGAGGAGTGGGATGGAGGCAGCTGCCTTAGCACAGCATTCCCCACAGTGCCAGCAAACCCAGGCCCGGCCCCCAGGCAGCTCCGTGCAGCCCCGTCCCACCCCCAGCCTGTCCCTCACCTGGGGCATCCTGTCCAGGCTTAGCAGCCCCTCGTGGATCTGGGAGTCGGCGTTCTTCAAATGGTTCTCCATGTCTGTCTTTGACACCCTCTGCTGCAGAGCTGCCAGGGGCCCCAGGGGAGATGCAGCCTCCTGCACTCCTTCAATCCCCTCACAGCCAGAGCGAGGCCCTGCGGTGTCACAGTGGACTCTGGCCCCGATGTGGCCTCTCACCACAAAGCCCTGGCACCTGACCCCCGATTCCATTCCTCGTGCACATGTTCCATGGAAGATATAAGAAACTATATAAAAACATTATTTTTGGTTGTAAATCAATTTTTTTATGCACACGACTCAGTTAATTGGGCTAAACTGACAGTTTCATTGAAGAAAAAGTATAACCTATTAGATACAGATACATATAAAACACAGTCTATTTGCAAAATGTGTGTGGTAAAATGATGAACCAGATCTAATTGTAGTGTGTCTGAAGTGGAATCATAGGCTAGTCTCACAAGGCCACAGCCAAGAGTAGTATGGCAGCGGGACGGCCTGAGGACAACCAGATGCCTGAGGCACTGTCCCTGCATCCATCCCTGCCATGCTTCCCTGTGTCACTCTCAGAGGACCCTGCTGAGGCTTGGAGCAGCCATCTCCAGGCAGCTGCCTGGTGCTGGGAGCAGGGCACTGCTGCTCCTGCTCCCGTGGGCTATGGGTGCCGAGGAACACCCTGCAGACAGCCCCGAGCGCCCTCCTGAACAGGGACAGTTGTTGTCATCGTGCTGGGGACCGGGGAGAAGATCTGTCTCCAGGGGCTGTGTGAACAGCAGACAAGCTCGTGCCTGTGCGCCAGGCGCTGGAGGCTCTTCGCAGGAAGGAGTGGATGGTGCACGGCCAGTGCTTGTGGGTGTGGTGGCGCTGAGCTGGCCTGGGTGCTGCTCCCCGTGACGGGTGGGCCAGGCCTGCCCTCGCTGGGGCAACGCTTGACTGGGGGAGGTGGCTGGCTCATCCTTGGTGTCCATGGGACTGGCTGGGCCAGCAGACATGTTGTGTAGGCTTGCTTCCATCTGAGTTTAAAGTCAGAAACTTGTTTTGGTGCAGCTGGACGTGACACAGCATGGAGTCTGGCAGAGCTTGCTTTTCTCCCTGTCCCAGGACAGCCTATGTTTGTATCATAGTTTGTCACATCAGAAACAAGGTCAAAGTGTGCAGAGCTACACACACCCTTCAAGTACATACAATCCCCAATGATAAGCCCCAGTTAGGTAGGTAATATAAGCCACTATTGGGCAATTAGAGCTCTCAGTATGTTTTCTTTAGAGGTGTGCATGATATCTGCCAGATAGCACAAGTATTTCACTTCCTGTGATCAAAGAGCAGGGTCCCAACAGCAGAAGTGAAAATCCAGCCTCTTGCTCTGAAAATTCTGCGTGGGACTAGCTCAGAAGTCAAGTTCCTGCTGAGCTGGGGACAGCTGGCGCAGTCACTTCACATGGGAGCAGCAACCACTTGAGGAAGCAAACTGCTGCTATTGCACCTTGACACAGACAAGTGCAAGTCACCCAGTGGCAATTAAAGGGGGTTGAAGCTTTACACCTAGACTTCCTCGTGAAAATATGTTGCCTTTACACACTCACTTGCAAAGGGTATGTCCATGCTAACAAAATCCTTATAATGTCAGTCTTTCTCACTTGTTCCTTTAGGGATCAAAACATGCCCCTGTAATTCATAGAACAAGCATCAGTATTGGAAAGTCAGGGTGCAATACGTATCCAATGAACAAATCACAGTGTCTGTAGTACTCAGCTGTACATTAATAGAGGACTTGGAGTGCTGGGCTGATGTTTGGACTCAATCATCTCAAGGGTATTTTCCAACCTAAACTTGGTGTGTGTTTATGGGTGACATATTTGCACCTGTTTCTAGCATCCTGTCAGATACGGGACTAACGCCTAAGTTCATGCAATTTGAAATTGCTAAACAAAGAACTGAATATCCATTTTATAATTGAGAAACTACGTGCAAGAGAAAGGGCAATTGCAACTTAGCTACGTGCAGGTAGTAGTACCAGCTGGACAAAAGGACTCTGTGCAAGTAACAGTCCCAAACATTATCTGTCTAGCATGAGAAAACTCACTGCTAACTTTCCCCTTCCTTTCCTCAGAAGACCATTAGAAAGTAGATGCAGACCACAGGAAAGCTCTGTGCTTCTCCACAAGTTTTCTAAAACCCAAGGAGGTGCACAGCACACACACAATTGGCTGATGGTGAGTGTTTAACAGTCTGTGTAATTTAGAAAGAAGATGCATTTCTTACCTGGCTTGTTTGAGGCTGCAGGAGGTGAAGGGCCTCAAATCCAAGACTTAAAAGGAAAGGGACAGGAAAGCAGAGAGAGGCAGCTGCCAGCTGCTACTCCATCATCACCACAAATGATGAATATTAAGAGGTCTATGTCAGTATTGTTGAATATTGTTGAGCACCTTTAGGAAAAGATTACAACCTTGCATATCTTTGGACATGAGGCACATTGTACAAGTTTCAGCAACAGACAAGGATGGTCTGAAGCCTTGAGGGGCAAAAGGTTGGAAATAGCAGACTTTCTATTAAGAATACAAATGTAAGGAATATAAAGGAATATAAATTCGTGTTAAGAAAACTCCACCCAAAGTACACGCTATAGGAAATAAGAGACAGGAGGACTTCTGTCCCAATTTTATTTTATATTTTTTTACAACACCTGCTTCAACGAAAGATTGAAACAGTCGAACTAAAACAGACAGTATATGCTCATACCATTTACAATATTTACAGAATATACATTTTTCTTTTTTGCTCAGCAGGTAATTATAACCACTTGGGACAAAAGTGCAAGTGAAAATAATCACTGGTGTAAAAAGTTAAACTTTCCTGTTGAGCATGTTGCAATGCTTGAACTAACAGAAGTAGCCAGTGGGGTAAATTCTCTTTATAGTAACCAAGCACAGATGTCACTTCACAGTGACAGATCCTACTCGGCCATATTTATACCAAGCCTAAACCAGAAGGAAGCTATTACTCTATCTAGAAAATTGATGAGTGACTTCACAGATGACCCCATCTTCATTTTAACATTGAAAAGCAGAATTGCAGTGTTGAATTTTCTATTGTGCACATAGATAGCAATTAATTTCAAATGCTCTGTTGCATTAAATACTAAAATATATTTTAACTTCCTTATTGTACATGCTATAAAATTACACTAAAAATTTCAAGTTTCTGAAGTAACAATTACCTTTTTATATATATATTCTTATATAATTTTTAAATATTTAGATTTTTTTTTAATCCAGGATAAAGATATACTAGCTCCAGCATGGCTGCGTTTTATCATAACATCTACCCATACATAACCAAAGCCTCATCTAAAAGCTAGTTTTGAAGATATTCTACTTTGGTTTCCCTCTCATTTTCTCTTCCCTTCTTTTTAAATCACCTTTCCAAAGGTAGCTGTGCTACCTTTTAACTTCAGGTTGTGCTCTATCCAGAGTGAGGGCTGAATTTCAGCCCCCTCCAACTAATAAGCCAAGTCGCAGAGCCACTGATGGACAAGCAGCAGGTGACGTTTTTCACCTCTTGGAGTGTTCCTTCAATACAGTACTGCAATCTCCAGGTCAGACATAGTTTAATTCTGTCAATACTTGACAGCAACAGGAATTACGTTAGACCTGGATTTTGTTGAATGTACAAGCGGGTGCCTTTCCATACACAAGCTGTACAAGTCCAAGTGCAAAACAGAGTGCACGGTGGTCTCAGCTACATGGTGTTCAACAAAATGCAGTTTTAATTTTACAGATACATCTTATCACCCACCCAAGTGATTTTCTCCATAGTTGTATACTCAAGTAGCACCAACCATTTAAATTTTAATCTTTAATATATATACATACATCTTTTAATAATTTATATACACACACAGATGTGGCATCAGTATGTGGAGAAACTTATTTACAGTTAGTCGGAAAAATGAAATTTTTCAATTTACAGTATATGAAAACAAAATTGGCATTTGTGCTTTCTGTTTGTATAGGAGTAATTTTTGTCATTTCAAAAAAAGTTCATATTTTTATTTGCATCAAGACATGTCACATGATGAAAAAAGTTGTAAAACAACTAGGATTGAGAATCATAGAGAATTAATTCTCCTCATACACCCCACTAAGTCTACAGAATAGCTGCTTTCTATAAAAATTCTCCATTCAAACCCCTCTGTGGTTACCCAAGCTTGCTTGAGGATCTTCTTAATAAATAATAACACACAGCAGAAGAACCATGCATCCTGTCTTGCACTGTGCCCATTCATGAGATAAAAGTTTCTGCTTTCACTGAGTAACACACTGATACACAGCACTTAAACCTCACTTTTTACTCAGGACCTCAAAGTGCTTTTAAAAAGAAGGAAATACCCCAATTCTACACAGCAGTTAAGAGGCACAAGGAATAAGGCTTGAATTACTGTCTTCAGACACTGACCTGGCCATGGAAACTAAGGACTTAAGCTTCAAGTTCTCCCTGGTCTGTTCATTGGGCTGAAGAATTCAGTTGTCTCAGGTAATCTCTACTCCTGGAGGTACACGCTTGTTTATGATCTGTAATGTTAACCAAAAAAAAAAAAAAAAGCAGCTCCATAGCCCGAGCTGCCCACCTGTGTTTCAATGCCCAGCAGTATTTCCATAAATGTACTTTTCTCTTGAAAGCATGAAACGGTTTCATAAGAAAGCTGTTAAATTAAAAACAGAGCTAGGTTTAATCTTCATAACAATTAGGTAAATACAGGTAGTCTGATGCAGCAGGCTCGAAGTACTTCTTTGACCAGGCTAACAAGTGTTTTCTGGCCAGTAGTAATTTCAGCATCAGCCTATATAGAAGGTACTACCTCCCTGATGTGTTTACACTTCAGTAACCATTGGAGACCAAAAAGGTATTGCTAAGATATACAGTTAAATAACTCATTAAAAACTTACAATGAATTTCATTATTTTTCTCTTAAATACAAAGACTGTCAGGCTGAGTGCTGAAGAAAGACTGCTGCCATCCACCTTGGGAACTAAAATACACAGCATGTGTACCATTACTCTGTAAGCATTTGAATTATTTTAGGAGTAAGAGATCTTTAGTGCCCTAGCAGGAAGTCATAGCATTCACATTAATTTCAGGAAACATTCACCTTTTCCAGACCACAAATTACTCTTCCTTTAGCCATTATTTATGTGCACTTTTGCAATGTTTTTCCATAGGCGTCTTGTAAATGGAGTTTTCTTCTAGTCCTCTGTTTTGACAAACTACCCTCTTAGAGATGGCTGCAAGATCCCTTTTTCAACAAGGTGAGATTTCAAGGTTTTATACACACTTAATTGTTGTTCAGGCTGAAGTATCAACAACTGTTTCAGTAGTTTGCTGGGATTTGGACCCCTGTCAATGAAAAAAAAAAAATTTTTTTTGGTGACCACAGCTCTAAAGAGTCTTTCAGACTTCTTCTTGCTGCCCAAACAATGCCTTCCCTTTCTTGAGGACACCAAGTTATGGATTTCTCCCAGTCTATCTCCTCAGGGTGCATGCGCCAGCATTACTGGCAAAGCATACTCTTAGCTCAGTATAAACAGAAACTAAAAAGCATTTCTGTTTGCTGTCAAATGGAGATATTAAGAAGGCTTATGACAAATAAGATTCCCTGATTCATCTTTTATCACTGTAATCAATGTTTTTTGTTAGCAGGTCTTTCATTTAGTATCTGTTGCCTGCCAGACAAGCTACGTACTACTGAACTAAACGGGAAATTGGCCAAGTCAGTAAAGAAAACCGCAAATTAAACCAAGCTTTCCTAAATATCAGCCTCATTTTAGCTAGCCATTTACTTACAATCTACTTCTAAGATGAACCAAATATAAAGCAAAGAATCTGTTGCTGATTAAGTATCTAATAATTACTTAGCCATATGCATTTACAAAACTAAGGGCATGTCTTGGTTTGGCCCCTTGACCCACCCCCGCCTCAGAAACCGAAATGTCTGTTGTAAGAGAATTGTGATTCTCACGATTTCTCTTGAAAGCTGGTGTGGTTCAGAGAAGATGAGCAGTATTTTTAGGAAGTTGTCTCCTTTCTTTAACTGTAGCATTTTAATCTTAAACAGAAAATCCCAAGCCAAGCAACTGAGAAATACCAGAACTCATGGGAAGAACTGCAGTCTCACAACCTACAGGCTCTTTAGGAACCACACAGGGAAAGCAGATGCTGCACAACCCTCCTGCCTGAAACCCCATCCTATACCTTTTTGTAATCAGTAAATTCTAGTAAAACTTCTAATAGGCTGCTACACAAAACTTTCTGGTATTTCGGGTACACAGGTTACCTTCAACAGCAGTCACAGAAACATTAAGGCATAGCATGAACCTAACACAAATCCTAGGGAGGGACATTGTTTTCTTAATAGTCTTGTATTTGAAATGATTGCATAAATCCTATTTAGCAACCTGCTAACATAACTCCTATGCATTCATTATGGCACAGCTCCTACACACGCTGCAGTAGTTAATATTGTAAAAAGTCCATACCTTATGAAACTGGTGATATAGACATGAACAAAAGTGGCCATCAAGTACTGACAATCGAAGCGATCCATTATCCCACCGTGCCCAGGGATCGTGTCTGCAAAATCCTTTCAGGTGTGGAGGACAAGGAGCAGAAAGAAGAGAAAAAAAACCCACCCACGGTCAGTGGTTCCCACAAAACAGGCTAACGATGTATCAACTTGGCAGCAGCACATTAGGGCTGCAAGTAAGCCATGGTTTCACTGCACTGAGCCAAAAGTTAGCAAGGGGCTCCTTTGCTAAAGGAGTTTTTAACTGCAAAGGTGAGTCAAGGGGTGAGAAGAAAAAGAAGAGAAGCAGCAATTTGTCCACAGTATTGCACAAGAGGACAGCAGTAGGTCAGGCGCAGGTCTGCCAGTACTGACAACACTTGTGTGCCTATACACACTTCATTTTGTAATAGACCTCTTAAGCTACTGGCTGTTGTTTCTTGCCTCTGCAGAATCTAATTCTCCTCTTTAATACCTTCTTTGCTTTATTTTCTACCATAGTTAAAAACCATAATATGTGCATACAATATAAATATATCTAATAGAATCAAAAAACACATTGCAAAAAATGATCACTACTTAAAAAACATATATTTCTGATGCAAACAAAGCTTGATACACTACCTTTGTGTTACCTATCTTGCTTATAGAACAGCTTTATCAATCAAAATACCTTAAAATAAATCTCTTCCACAGTCACTCGTGTCCTCTCTGAGTGAAAACCCCGACTTTAGTGAGTCGTGGGGTGACTGCCAGCAAGTTAAACTAGTCCTGCCCAGTGCAGGGCAGGCATGGAGTGTCTAACCTAACCTACACACCGCCTTCAGCAGCAATTCCACAATATCCCTGACTTCCCGACAATCCTTTGGTCATCACTTTGGGGCCCAGAAGTTTTAAAAAGAATCTACTTTTTAATGTTCTACTTTAAGAATAAGTGCTGCTTTTCAGCAGCATTTTTTTCAACCCAAATTCCTTCTTCACACAAAGAGTCTTTCGCTACATGGCCGCACAGGTACGAGAGTGTTGTGACCAGCAAAGTGCTAGGCAAGCTGCTGGGACCAGCATAAGAAAGAAGGGTGAGTACAAGCACATGTACAGGAGTTCAGCACAAACAGAGAGGTTTACATACTTCTGTGCAAAGCACATGCCAGCTTGGCAGACATATGGAACAACATGAGCAACAACAAGCAACAGGGTAAGAATTACAGCAGTTCCTACCAAGACATAAAGAAGGTCGGGAGAAATTTGGGGCTGCCCTCTTTCCATACTCCTGCTACCATTTAATACCAGCTAGGGAAAACATTGCCACAAGCGACAGCACACACCTTGCAATAAACACAGGGTAGCAGGTCACATAATGTGCCAATACACTCTCCTGTTACAAGGCAGCACTGTATTGGCAAAGGCAGCCAAACTTCTCATGCTTTGGTGAGCCTCACACACCAGCATCTGCCTGTGACACAAATACCACTGGTGAAAACCAGCCAGCCAGCCACAATCTGAAGGGTAAACCACTGTCAGCACTTCTTAGGCATCTACAGATTGCCTTTCACGTCAAGTAAAATATCTCACATCTTGCTTGTCTAAACCACTTCTGCAACAGGACTTGGAAGAGTAATTATCGACCAAACTATGTAACCAAATTATTCTTAGATTTCCACCACTGAAGTCACATGCTGACTATGCAAAGTTTGAAGAATAATACACACACACACATATAATAAATAAAATTAAGTCCTGCTTCTGACACTAAAAACCAGTCAACACATTGTTGCAACTTAGTAGAAACACAACTACAATTAAGGATTTAAAAAAAACTCTAACCCCTACCCTACCAATTTATCTAATCCGAAGAGAAAACCAAAACAAAACTTAGAGGCTTACAGGATTCATTACACACCTTGATTTTGAAAGCTCTTTTAAATCCACTGGCAAAGAATCCTCCAAATGGCCCAATTAACGACGCGAATGTTGACAGTGCGAAGCTGTGCATCTGAAATGGGTACATATTCACCGTTTCCTACAAGAAAAGTAATTAACACTGCTTCAATATTGTTTGTTTCAATTTCAGTGCGTTGATTGTAGGCATTTTAAGCTTATGTATTTAAAGGGTTGGAGAGTACATTACAAGGAACTATTGCTGGTAGTCCTTTTTTACTCAGCATGGAAGCAATGGCACTAACACACAGGATGCTATGTGGTGAAGAGAGTAAAACTCCAACCCTAACAGCAGTTACACACTAGCTGAACAGAGAATGAAGTTCTACAGGCTTACTTCGGCTTGTCACTAATTTGGGCCATAACAAGCCTTTGCCTACTTCCCACAGAAAAATTCAAAGGTTCTTCTTCAAAAATAGGTCTGAAAAATGCTTAAGTGGCTTCCATGTCCAGCACAAAGAGAATACAGGCCACAAGAACACAGGCAGGTTTCCTCGGGTGATTCCAGCAGTGCATTTCCATTCTGCTTGGGTGACCACCTCCCCCATATGAGCAACGGAGAGGCTCATGGCATGGATTCAGTTCTTACCCTTCCAGCCTTACCAGCATTCAGATACCCTTCTAAAATGGTTTGGAAACCCATTTACGCTGGGATACATGATTTCAATTTTAACCAAAGCCTGTTTTTTTTTTCCTTACCCATCCCAACATAGCCTGAAGCAATGGTGGCACAGAGTACTTCTTCATTTGGAAGAGCTCTGAAGGTTCACACTCTGTCACAAATCTGTTGGTTTCACTGTTGTATTCCACAGGGCAGACGAAGTACTGATGTTGAGCCAAAAAATAGGAAAACTGAAAAGCAAAACAAGAACTCCTGAACTAGGCATTTTTTGTTACACTCAAAAATCATGCTTTAGTGAATGGCTTTATCACCACAAGCTCAGGGTAATAAAAATCTTTCTAATAAGCGACACAGAATGAAGAAAAATCAGCCTGCTTAAACTAGAGAATGCCTCAACAAGGCAGATGTTCAATGAGCGTAGTGATGATTCCCCAAATTGTTTGCCTTTTTCTGTCTCTCAGATTTGTATCTACTGGACGTTTCTGCATTATAAAATCAAAAAATGTCATCCACTCATAATTTTTTGCTGTTCACTTGTTCATTAAAACTTGAATATCTCTTCTACTAAGTTTGGCTATTATGAGTTCTGCTGACCTTGGTGATAAATTACTTATCACAACAGTTACTTATGCTGGTATTATCATCTATGTATATCATTAGAGTAAATCACTTTCCAGGAGAAATATCATTATAAAGCACATAACACAAAAGTACTACTTCAAAAAGCATAAATAATACTATTGATAAACTTCAATTTCAAAATAGGGATGCAACAAAAAGATAAAACTATTCCAGATACTGTAACAACAATGGCAAAAAATGATCAATATAATCTATTCAGAAGATGTTAAAACCTTGCCTACCCTTTCTAGCTAGTTATGAATTGGCAGAATTCTCTAGCCAAAAAAACACCCTAACTCTTAGGCTTTCAGCAGTTTGAGATAATCAAATTTATCAGTAATTTTATTTCAAGTGAAAATACGAAGACTGAATCTATACAAAGAAATTCCCGTCCCCAGAAGTGTTCAAGACCAGATTAGATGGACTCTGAGTAACCTGGAGTAGTGGAAGGTGTTCCTGTCCATGGCAGGGGGATTGTAATGAGATGATCTTTAAGATCTCTTCCAAATGCAACCATTGTTTGGTTCTATGAATGTCCTGTGGTTACTTACAATAAATCCAAATATAACAGTAGAAAAGAAGCCTCCAATGAACCCTTCCCAGGTCTTCTTGGGAGACAGCTAGGCACAAAAGAGATAGTGTTAGTCCATCAGTTACATCACTGCACAGTTTTTTACTCTATTTCTTGATCTTGTTTGTGAAAATTAAGCTCCTACTTGGTTTTTCAAAGGTTTGTGTGAAATACTGAATGTCACTGTAGGTGCAGCCACTGAACATGATAAATAGGAGAGTATGGCCATGACCTGTCCCAGGCAAGGTGGGGAAGAGCCACCTTGGTTGGTGCCTCTGGGCAGCTTGAGGGAAGGGAGAACTCCCATCTCATCTGCTGCTGCTGCTTGGAGCCTGCTGCCGGCCTTTGGCTGCATCTGACCCAGACTAAGCAGCTGAACTCCCTTCAAGCAGAAGGCTGGGAAACCTGCACGAGCACACCTCAGCTCTGTTGGAGAGCTCTGCAAGCAAGTGCCCATTTAGATAGTGCCAGAAACCTGAGTGTGCCACAACCACTGCTGGGAATGCTCCTCAGGAGACACCAGCTTCCTGCAGACAGAATGGATAACCAATACAGCAAATAACTAGAGAGACCAGTGTGCCAAGCTGTTTTCTTCACCAAATTCTATCATATTTTCAATTTAAGAGCAGTTTAATACCAGAACCAACTAAATCCCCAAAAGTTAACATGGCAACACCATGAAAATAACTAATGGCTTTCTGTGGCATCTTGCATATTTTACCAGAATAGGAAGTTTAATGCTTGAGCCCTTCTCAGTCAACAAGACCAAATGAGGAGCAGGTATATATGACCCAGTGGCTTATTTCAAATTAGTTTCTGTGCAGTAAGCATGCAGCTAAACCTGCACCTGAAATCCAAAAAGAATGCAATTATAAATGATGATGCAATAGGCTCAAACTGTATTCAATTTGCATTAATCCCAGTTTCCCATATACAAATTTTCAGGAACAGGATAGTCAGTTTGGGCTTTTTTAGCAAAGATGTGAATCATGCAGTACAGTGGAAAGTATTTTTTTCCATTAACATGTTTTTGAGCAAGTAACAAAATTGCTATAAATTGTAAAAGCTTGTTAGCGAGAAAGTGCCTAAGCACCTACCTTAATTAATGGAGTTCTGCCAAAGAAGAATCCAAAAATATAAGCGGTAATGTCGTTGCAGATAACACTTGAAATTGGAACCAGAAACCTAGAGAAAGACATTAAAAGTTTCACAGAGAAAAACTGCCTGAACCTAAACACAGGACAAAAATGGAAAGAGCAGAATTTCTTTCTGGGAAATTTTTCTGCGGTATTTAGAAGGAATTATGTTTGTTTCATAATGTGTTCACCTTGTTCCCCCATGAGCACCACATTTAGCTATACTGGTTTTAGTCTTCAGCCAAACTAGATGGTAACACATTCATGTTAGTTCAAGTTAAAATGTTATTTTGATGCATGAGCTCAAAACATGAACAGGCTGTCTTTTTCCTATCAGGCCTAAAGACTGGTACCATAGGTAAGAAGAAATCAACAGATATAAACATGTTAATGTTTTTGGTAACATCAAAACAAGCAAATTACTCAAAAAGTTTAAATGACAGCTAAATTTAAAAAAATAGTTTTCTTTTTATTTTTTTCCCCCTCTCGTCAGTTTGGAGCAGCTT
Source organism: Cnemophilus loriae (assembly GCA_013397755.1). Taxonomy (NCBI): domain Eukaryota; kingdom Metazoa; phylum Chordata; class Aves; order Passeriformes; family Corvidae; genus Cnemophilus; species Cnemophilus loriae. Next base: position 1,849,925 of record VZTF01001115.1, read on the forward strand.
TTAAAGTGTTCTTTGCTTCCAGACTGCATCTGAAGTTGTTATTCAAGCCTATTAAGTGCTCTTTTTTTTTTCTCCTTTTCAAAGCAAGGATGTATTAATAAGATAAAAGTCAGATTTTTTGATCATCTGCCAAATTGTCTAGCAAGAGTGGCAATAAGAAATAGTAGGCTAGCAGAGCAACTAGGTTCAGTTTTTGACACATGAACACAATCACTATGAAAAGAATTTGTACATAGAAACTTTGTCAAAGGCTTTGGGCATTCTTTCTAACTATAAGGATGCCTTGTCTGCAATAAACTCCCCAGAGGTACATATATATAAGGAAAAGGAGAACATACAGCATTATGTCCTTGGAAGAACACAAACCATCTTCCATGTGCTTCTTCCTTCTTTTTCAACTTGAAATTTACCCTGTCCCTGAAGAAATGAGGGGTAGGAAAACACATCTGCTCTCTGACGAGCAGCTTTAAGTAATCAAGTTTAACTGCACTGCCAAAATTTAACGTATCACTGGAAATGGGGTACAAAGATTGCCCAACAATAACCAAGATTAAAACTCTTAAAATATTTTAAGTACTCTGAATTTATTTGAACAGGGAAGGCTGCAGGGAACGTGGCCAGATTGGGGATTTCAAATTAAATGGCCCAACTTCAATAGCTCTGAGCAACCTGAAGCTTCCAAGTAATTGCAAACAAATTGCTGGATATTCATCCATTCAGCAAAGTGCTGTGGAAACTATGTGACCTAGCATGCAATCAATCCTATTCCTTGCAAGTAAATGAAGTGGTTGTTCAAAACTATCAGACTTGTGTCCATCAACCTAGATAAAGAGGTTTCTGCTTCCTCTCCTGTATGCTTTACCTCATCACTCCCAATTCCTCCGATTCCCCTTCCAAATAGACATTAATGCTCCTGTAATCTGTACTGCTTTAACTGTTCCCACAATTATTCCCTAACCAGATCTATGCAAAAGAACCAATCTTTCAATGCAATAGAGGTACAAATCAGTTTGTTACTGTCCCCTTACCAGATCATGCCTTCAAAGAGATTTTGGATGACAAGATGAGATTGAGTTACAGTGATCAGCAAAGTGACATGAGTCCATGCGAACTGTTAACAATGCAACAACACAACAGTTAGTGAAAACACCGACCCGTACATCTCCATAAATCCTGGCGTGCCAGCTACAGGAGCTACTGAGGAGCTCCCCGGGAAGACCAGTTCTAGTGATAATGCAAGAGATGTGTGCATACAGTATATCACAAGTGAGCTGGCTTTCTGAAGCAAGTTCTGAAACTTCAGCAGGTTTCTCCATCACTTACCTCCACCCAGAATTTTTTAACATGCGGTTTAACACCTGATTTAGTAAGACATACACCTCCAGCATGAAAGCAGCAAAGAAGTTTAAGCAATGTAATATTCTGTATATACATATAACAGACATGTTAGAACTGTAACAATAAAATGGCAATGAACTACTCATGAAAGAGTCATGTTACATAGATGTGGATCTCTCTCATAACAGAATACTCTTATGAAACATGAAAATTCTCTGGATTAGTGAAAATAAAGTGTTTGTTTTTAAGGGTACGGTCATTTAAACAGTCATTTAGTTCAGTACTACTGTATGTGCTTGGTGTTTAATCTGTAGAGCCAGTGTACAATAAAGTCGTTTCCAAACAGGTTACCAGTAAAGATTCTGCAATAGATTTTATTTTCCAAACACTTTTAAATCAAGAACTGGTAGTTTTCTCATGATACAGCAAATTTAAGCACTCTAAATATCTGGGCCATTTACATTCAAAATGTCCTGCTTCTTTAATTCTCTTATCACATGTGTTTTCCTACAGCAGCCAGACTCTACTTCCAGATAAGACAACTCGAGAAGCCTGAAAGGAGGGGTACAAGAAATTACTAAAGGTTTCTGAAAAGATTACCTGCTGGTTAATTAAAGCAGCTCGGCAGCAAAATTTTTAGTATTTGTACAGTGACATTGGAACACCACCTAAACCCATATGCCTACTCTATTAGAATCATGGAACGGTTTGGTTGGAAAGGACCTTAAAGATCACATAGCTCCAACCCCCTCACCACAGGCAGGGACACCTTGCTCTAGACCAGGTTGCTCAGGGCTCCATGCAGCCTGGCTTTGGACACTTGTAGGGATGGGATAGACTCTCCTTTTCTTCCTTAACACTGTGTTGCCACACAGTAGATACATGACTTCCCTCTGTTTTGTTGCAATTCCTGGGTAGTCACATTTTAATGTTTTCTGGGCAAACACCAAGTCACGTGACTGACGCTACACATTTTCACCTTTCCAGAAGGGGAAAAAGTTAAAAAAAGCATGGCAAGTTACTATATTTACATTGTGCCAATCTGAAGATAAGGAGGTTTTTTTGCAGATTAGAAGATAAAGACTATCCCTCCTAGAAAAGCTGCATCTCACTGTCAGGTAGGCTCTCCTACAAACAGGGTACATTATTTTGAGTAAAAGATTTTTTTACATGCTAATACAAGGCTCAGTTAAGTCCTAGTCTAGAATTGGAGATCCTCAACGGTAAAGTGCTACCTAAAGTAGTGCAGAAACAGAAGGGTTAACTGCATTCCCAGAGCTTTAGGAAATCTTTAACTTGTGCAATGCCCTGATTGCTCAAGTTCTTTCAAGACAGGAGCTGTACCGCATTGCTGTTTCACTGTGATTTCTAATCATTCCTATATAGAAGGGGGAGGTGGAATGCTGTCAGTGGGGTGTTTTGGGTGTTTTATTTGCTTTGGTTTTAACCTGTAATGTTACAAAATTAGTTTTCAACGTATAAGATACACATAAGAAAAAGGTTCATGCTGTTGCTCAGCTACTATGCTGATTAATAGGTGGACAAATATGAGAGATGAGAATGCTGGTTTATTTTAATACATCAATGATCTATTGAGACACTGCAGAGCAGAAGACCAGAACAGCCATGAAGTTTCACAGAATAAATATTCCACACAAGGGTTAAGGTCAAGTTTCCTTCATGGTTCTTCAGTGGAGCCTCTAGAAAGCAACACTTAAGTCACAAGAACCACTTTCCACACAATGCTGAACTGTTCAGCTTCAGACCTGGCAGGGAGATGCAGTCCCCTTCTCCAGCAACCTCTTTCATATCAGCCTATCACTAAGGGAAACATATCGTGTTGGACATGCACAAGGCCTCACCAAGGACACCTTGTACTGACTAAAAGGCCACATCCTGGGACATAATAATAATAATAGTAATAATAATCATCTGGAAGGTGAACAGATACAGTCCAACATGGCTTGATTTCACGTTACTCTCAATTTAAGCACATTTTCCACACCCCTCTTCCAAACTATTTTATGAGCATATGGACATGACTGTTTCTAGTGACCTTCATAACATGAATGACCACAGCAAAGTGAGTAATACACACCATGTAAAACTGCAGACGATAATGTTTCTTCACTAAACTCAAAACAAACATGCAGAATCCTGTAAAACAAAGCAAGTGCAGTTTGTACCATCTTATATTTAATGACACTGAACTGTGATATACCAGTAATTCTCTTCCTTTGAAGCAGTTTTTAATCCCTCTGCTGCTAGAAGTGTTGGCTTATATTCAGTTAAAAGTACATATAGAGTTATTCTCATACAAGATTATGATTTAGTCAGCACAGGTTTAGCTAACATCAGTAAAGAACATCCATCTCGGCATGTACAAGGTCCCATTGTGGACATCAATTTTTAGCAAAGGAGATCATCACTTTTAAAAACCACTCAAAAGCCAGGTCAACAAACTGGTAACAGAAATACATGAAAGGAAAAGACCAGCTTGCCCCTTTCCCCAGACAGGCATACGGCTGCATGCAATGAAAGTGTGAAGCACAGGTTGGAGAACTCAGCTGATCAAAAAGAACTTTCTGGGTGATTAATAGAGCACCTTCTCTCCCAGGGCAACTTCCTGAGCCAGTGGAAGTCAGAGGCCCTCAAAAGACCCTGAACCCTGGGGATAGCCCCTAAGTGACCCCACAATCCCAATGCCAAGGGGCTCTGCTATGATCTGCCTCCTCTTTTTGCTGCTCCTGCCTGGCTTGTCTCATCTCTCCCCTCACCAGGTCACGAGGCATAATTTAAGTTCATTTCGTCAAGCCAAAGCCAGCTGAAAAAGGTCATGTTCTGCAAAGCTGGTTTCAAGTTTGTGATCTAAGCACTGAGCAGAATTTTTCTTTGGTTTAAGAAATAGGAAAAAAAAACCAAACCCACAAGAACAGACAAACTGACAGTTCATCACAAAGATCAGGTTTCTCAGTACACTTTACAAGTATTTGTATCATAGCAGGCCCCTGTCCTTTAAGCCAACCTGACTCTTCAGCTGATTTAATTTTATGCTGAACTGCATTGCTGAAAAAACATATTTACATGTTCACAAAGCAATACCCCACAGGAGTGCCAGCTTGTGTCTCTTATTCCTAGAGAAAAGGCTTTTAAAAGATTTTCTTTGGACAGGGAGGAAATCTATCCATGAGGCAAGTATCTGAATACCTTGAAGACAAAATTAAGACTCGGGCATTTTGACTAATCAGTTTAAAAATATATTAGTAAATCCTATTACTGGAGACCTAGGAGAACACTTGCACAATAAAGAATCAACCCAGCACAGCAATTACACACAGAAATCATCACTACAGCCTGCCAAACTAGCACCAGGTCTTCAGCAATCAAAATTAATGCTTGCCAACCTCTTTTGAGCACTATTATCTCCACTGTCTCAAGACCATCTCCTTGTTTAGGCTGCATTCTTCTCAGAGACTGCAAAATTTGTACTCATCTTTTCACAGGAAAAATGCAACTGCAAATACCTCATTTCCTCAAGCATTAAGAGGAAAAAGAAACTGAAAGTGCATAAAGATGGGGAGCAATTATATATATTTCTCAATTAAATAAGCAAATGCAGCACAAAGTTCTTTCATTTTTGTGATTTCCTGCACTTACCTGTTAAATAGAGTGCAAAAGATATAAACCTGTGGTAACGAATGAGGAATTGCAGCTGTTCTCTCCTTTGCACAAATGTAGCAAAGTAATCAGCTACAGTCTCTCCATAAAAGAAGTAGTTCACACACAGCAGAAAGTACCTGCAATATGCAACAGCTAGCAGTTATTTTAATAAGACAATATATATTAAATGCAATTCTTAAAAACAAAACAAACAAACAAGGATTTATTTATAACAAGGAAAAAACTCAAGTAATAAAAGGCCAGCTGATTTGTCCAAGTTCACAGGTGGAACACAACTACAGAATTCTGTATTGGAGACAGATGTCAAGTTTTATGCCTGCACATGACCCACAAAGCTGTCATTCCACCACAGCAGGATAGGAAGAAGATGATTTAAGTTTCACATCCCGGCTTATTGATGTTCTGGCTTGCTACTCACCAGCTGAGGGATCTAAACCATGGTAAATCATACGAGTGGTAGACTCTGTAACCAATAGTAATGATTTCGTGGTAACACTTCACTTGGATGCTTAAGACCTAAAATAAGAGAAATAAAAAGCTTTGTAAATATGCCGCAGTTGTTTCTTACAGGCAAGTAAGGAGCACTGCAGCCTGCATTAAGGGGGAGACATTATTCTGAAGTCAAATTCCACTCAGAAACAGCTTCAAAGCAAATCCAAGGAAAACTAAGCTCTGCTTAAAACTTAAAAAAAATCTCCAAACCACTGTACATGAAGAAAAAAACGCCCACATTGGGCTAGCTTCAAGAATATACTCATGAAACAAGGAAAGGCTCCTGACCTTTCTGCATTACAACAGTTTGACAGCAGCAGGTCAGAAGTGCTTCCTGTAAAGAAAGCTCTCCTATTTCTTTTGGCTAAGTTTTATCTTTTTATTTATTTATTTTGAGAAACATTTTCCAGGCCCAGTGCAAAAAACTAGCTGTGCAACACAGCTTGGACACCCAGGTCTTTCACTTGCAAGCATCTCATTAAAGGCAATTAGCATTTATGATTAGAGACAAAGCTCGTCTAACCCAGGTCTGAATGTCACACCCTCCCAGGCCTTCATTTTGTTTTGCTGACCTCACTGCTTCCCTGTGTTGCCAGCCCCAGTCTGGCAGTATGTCCTGTCATGCCTTTGGGCTTCAAAGGCCTCTGCCACTTCTATCCAATCCGCAGTCTCCAAGCAGATCAACCTACCCAGACATAAGGAATTGCCAAACCCAGTCCACGGGTAATCCCGTGCAGGGGCTGGAGCAAGAACCTGCCCACGCAGCTGGCGCGTGTCAGCACGCAAGGCTTTGCGGCATCTCCTTACTGCCTGCGCTCACCAGCGCATTTCATCTTGCTCAGCGTGCGAACGGAGATTAAACAGTCTCACACCACCTCAGTGAGTTAATTTTGAAGCTGCCCTATCTCGTGCTCTTTCTTCTGCTTGGCCAGACTTATAAAAGTTAAATGCTAAGGGCAAGAGCAACATTACAGGATTGCACCTTACAGTAGAAAAGGGCACCAGGGTCCAAGCCATGGAAGCCTGTTACCCGAGCAGCCAGCAAATGCAGAACATATACGCCAGCTCTTCAGAGCAGTCTCAGGTCTTGTCCTCCAAACCTCACTGGATTAGTCTTCCTACAAGTCTCTGGGCATTTTCAATCCCAGTATTGAGATTCAGTTTTAACATGACAACTGTTGTTTAAATATAAGCTATTTTATTCCAGTCAAATTAAATAATTCACGAACAAGACTGTTTTTTCCCTCTATTTTCCTTTTTAGGTAGTCTCAAATATCAGCTTCATTAACAGCTCATTATATTAGAAGACAGACTTTTTGCTTTATGGCACAAAAGAAGAACTCTATTACAATTCTATACTAACTTTAATTACTTTTTGCTTCATGCCTTAACAGCTTTGCCCATGATTGCAATCTCACAGTATACCATGAATTCACAAAATCACCCTGCAAATTAATTAGTTCCTTTTTGCTCATAATCATCGTTCTCAAATGTAACAGACTACTAAAGGAAGGATTGTTTTTACAGCAACCTGCACTTTAAAAGGGCTTTTTTTGTTGGTTCTTCACACACAGAAGAGAAAATCCTTCATGAATGAAACAATGAGTTAGTACTTTGTTATGCCATACATCTGAAAACAGGAAATGTTAACCAGACTAATTCAGCTGTAGAAACTGTAACGCAGACCATAATGCTGGTGAAACAGCATTCCAGTCTCTCAAGACACTAGATTTTATGGCCTTTGGAAGAAGGGGCAGGTGACTCAGAATGACTACAAGGATGTTGTGAGGTTATGCAGGAAGAAAAGTAGAAGGGGCAAAGCCCAATGAGAACTTAATCCGCCTACTGTCATAAAAGACAATAAAAACCACCTCTGTAAATACATCAGAAGCAAAAGTAGGGCTAAGGAGTAGCTCCATCCTTCATTGGATGCAGGGGTAAACACAGTGACAAAGAACGAGGAAAAGGCTGAGGTACTCAATGCTTCCTTTGCCTCAGTTTTTAATGGTAAGAGCAGTTACTGAGCTGGGAGACAGGGACAGGGGTTGGTCTCTTCTCCTAAGTAACAAGTGAAAGAAAATGGCCTCAATTTAGATGGAGGTTTAGATTGGATATTAAGAAAAATTTCTTCACCAAAAGGGCTGTCAAGCATTGGAAGATGGTGTCCAGGGCAGTGGTTGAGTCACCACCCCTGCAGATATCTAAAGGACATGTAGATGGGGGACTTGGGAACTTGGTTTAGTGGTGGACTCGGCAATGCTGGGTTAACAGTTCAACTCAATGATTTTAAAGGTCTTTCCCAACCTAAATATTTTGAGGAATACAATCCAAAAATTGCCTCACAGGAGCCCAAGAAAAAAGTAAAAACACATTTTGACACTTGAACAAACTTAGAGTCAAAAATTGAAGCAGTTACCTAGAAGGACCAATTTCAGTGCATTAACAGCTAAATTCCTGCCTGTTCCTTGCCAAGACTGGGAAAGATAAACCACCATTCCATAAAAATACCAGCAATTAAAATGATGCAAAAAAGCAGTAAAGGCTGACCTGCTATGTAGCATGTATGAAGAATATTATAACTAGTGCTATTGTTATCCTCATCAGTATTTCACTTCATGACCTAAAAATGCACTTTGTCTGTACCTTCGAAAGGGATCTAGCTCCAACCTACAGATAAATGCAAGGCTGCAATGAAGCCCCATCTAGAAATATGGAATTAAAGGAGCACATCTGAGGAAAGCCTTTCAGTGCCAGGAGACCAGGTCTGCCTTCTTTCCTTAGCCTCAAAATTGCACCTGTCTCTTAATTTATTTTTTTTTTAGATTTTTGCTGTTGTTGGTGGGTCTGGGGTTTTTCTTGGGTTGGTTTTGGTCTGATTTTTGTTTGTCTGCTTTTTAAAACAAACCTCAACATGCAACAGTAGGTGATACAAACTAGTAAGGCAACAGTAATTCAACTTCTTTAATGCCTAAAAAAAAAAATTTACAATATATATAACTATAATATATACTAATAATATATTATATTATTTATTTTTATTTATATTATATTATAATATATATAATTACAATATATAAGAAGTCCTTAATCTGCAAGGTCCAGTTGTGAATCTGTCAAGTGTTTTTCAAAAGTATTTACATTTACAGAAATAAAAGACAATTGCTCTGAATTGTCTGTGCAGTTTCCTTTCAGCTTAGGCCTGATGAATGCAGAGATCAAGTAACTCTTGCACAGAAGAATGCATTTAAGTAAACTTACCAGAAGCATCAGCATAAAGGATCCTAGATATATAATCAGAAAAAACCCAGAAATCATAGCTAGGGAGAGAATTCCACGAATCCACCAATTTTTCCATCTATTAAACAAAAAAAAAAAAAAAAAGAGCAAGCAGTTAAAGCAGTTATACATGACAATAATTTCCACCTCTTCTTCTTCTAACTAGAGATTAAACTGCATTAGAAACAGTGAGAATAGCAGAAATTTTTGTGTTTAATCAAATGCATAGCGATAAACACAGAATCAAGCAACTATCCAACTAACAAGATGCACAGTAAAAGAAGTTAAAGTTAGACACCTTTCTTCTTCCCCTGTGCTGCTTCAACCTTGCCAAATGTCATTTGCAACGAATTGGTACAACCCCATATTGAAGCTACTGTGAAAATACATCAGGACCCTCAAAAAGCATCACATAAGCTGCAAGACTGATGGGGGCCCAGCCGTGCAAAGGCTGGCATATGAAAGAAAGGCTGCCAGGTAAAAAGCAAATGATTCTTTGAGGAGTAACAGACACACAACGAAACCTCCGAACAAGTGATCACCAATTTTCTACAGCAGCAAAGCAGCTCTTTTGCCCGGTAGAGGGTTATGTACTGAAAGCAGTCCTGTGCTCTTGTGAGCACTGGAACCAGGACAGGAGAATATGTGCCAGTGGGGGTTGATGGGTCAAACTAGCTGTACTCCCTTGTCCTTGCAGACCTTTGCAGCTGCTAGTGGCTACCTAAGGAAAACAGAATAAAAATTTCTGTTACCACAGAATCATAGAATCATTTAAGTTGGAAAAACATCTAAGATCATCAAGTCCAACTGTTAGCCTAGCACTGCCAAGTCCACCACTAAATCATGTCCCTGACTGCAACATCTATGCATCTTTTAAATACCTCCAGGGATGGTGATTGCACCAGTTCCCCGGGCAGCTTGTTCCAATGCTTGACCTTTTTCCTAAATTAAACCTCTCCAAAGGTTTAATGCCAAACCTTTTTCCTAAATTAAATTCTTGTAACATCCAACCTAAACATCCTTTGGCACAATTTGAGGCCATTTCCTCTAAATGTCCACTGAACTAACTAATCACAAGTTATGGCTAAACACAAAGCCCCCTACTATAAACCTCAAGACATTCTTTCTAATATTTTACTTTGCATCAGTCTTGTGTTTCATTGCTGCATCAGGAGATACACCTGATTCAGGAGACACTTGATTCAGAGTTAGTTTTGAATCAGACTCCAGTTCCAATGTAAATGTCAACTACAATAATTTGATTTTCAAGGATGTGACTCACTGACAGGTTAATGGCAGCTACAGCCATTAATTGGATTTGCCTTAAGTATCAGTACAGAGACAGAAGAGGCTTCATCACAACATATTTTATGTTCTTCCACGATGTGGGATACACAGTAGCATCTTGGCCCTGGTGGCATATCCATAGAAAGCAAACCTCCTCCAGAAGAATTCAGCTTCCTTTATGAGTAATGTTAAAATACCACACAGCATCTTAGGGGTGTTGGCAAGCACAGCACTGGAAAGACAGCTTCAGTAAGACGAGAAGCTCCAGAATTTAGGAAGCCACCTGCTAAAAAGTTATAGATACTATTTCTTTCAAAGGTCAAATGCAAAGAGTATCCATATTTCTGAGAGTTACAGTGCAACCCACTCTTGTTGCACACGATGACAACAGCTCTGCTGGGACTGCTGGCTACTGAACTGGCAGGTAATTTCAACTCTAGCATCCATAAAGCACCAAGAATTTCATTTTTCACTCAAACCACCCTTTGTACACCTTTGTGCAAACACTCCAATAAAGAATTTCAAGCACATGAAACAGGAAAGGTTTCACCTGCACTTCTTGGTTGCAGGCTTTGAGGTATCACCATACCCTTTGGAACAAGTCTGATCTGGAGACCCAAGACTTCCACATTTAACACAATGAGAGAACTCTGAAACGAAACACTCCTTGCAGTGTGATGGCAATAGAGAATATCACATTCTGCTCACAGCTGGTGCAATTTAGATACAGGCTTTCTCAAACTTGAAACATTACATCTGCTTATAGCTAATGGACATAACAGAAACAGACAACAGATTAGAAATGAGCAAGGCAAAAAACTCATTTCACACTGCTATTGGAGATTTCTTCTGGACACCATTTTTTTTCCCAGGGATTTGGAAGGTTTTAATTATAGTCTGGATTAGAGATCCTTCTTTTGACTCTTGCAAGACCTAAGTTGCATCTGAAATACACGTTGTATATTGTTTGGTTTGTTGTATTGAGCATTAGGTATATATGACAATCATATTCATTTTAGTAAGTAGTTTTTTGGTATCTATCACCTAAATGCTCTTTCATTGCATTAGTGAAAAAATGTAATGCAACTTGGTCACCCTTAAGGGGTTTGACTCATCAGGTGTTGTAAAGTGACTGCATAAAAAATTATGCAAGGAACTTTATCCGACAGCCTTCATGAATATGCAGATCCACACAATTATCTATCTGTATACATACACATCCCCCCAACATTTGCTGGCCAGCAAGCTCCTGGAAGGCTGGAGGTAGAAACCTAACTTTCAAAAGAAACAGCAGGAAAAAAAAATGAACATTGCTTTTAAAAAGTATGGACGCATCAGCTATAATGTATTTAACCGTACAGCAAATTATTTAGATGGGGAAATGTTACAAAAATCTAGCAAACCTCACCTTGAGAATTTACCCATCTTTTCATAAACCAATCCCCTCTCAATCTTGGAGGTAGGAAATCAGTTTACTACAACCTCCAGAAATAATCATTCTGTAATTCAAATTCTTTAGCCCATGTTATTGCAATGCTCAGACTCAGTAGATGTTTATGTAAACTATGTTTACTTAAAAAAGCATGCAATGGGTAAATACAGGTGTATGCAAAAAAATATTCCACTGAAGGGACTATCAAAGCATAAATAAATCAATAACATCCAGCAACAATTTATCCTTGAAATTTTCACGTCATATGAAATTTAAAACTGCAGTACAATTTGTAAGACTCAACACTGCAACATAATCTGCATGAATTTTAGCCACCAGCTGTTAAATTTGAGAGCTCTTTGCTTCACTGTACCTGGCAGACAAGCCTGACAAAGCCCTCTTGAGGATTTCTGGAGTGCTGTCTGTTGGTGGAGGAACATCAGGAATATCTGAATCACTTCTAAGGTCCAGTTCGTGAAGTCTTTCTTCCAAATCCACTTCCTATCATAAAAAGAAAAATAAAACTATCAGAAAACTCAATACAACACAAAAGATTATTAGCTATTTTGTCAGAAAACAATATTCTGAGTCAAACATTACTTTAGGAACTGATAATATCTGCATTATCTTCTAAAAGACAACAGTGGTGTACTAGTGAAACTGTAGATGTTGTAGGAGACAAATGTATGCCAGTAAATGTTTATAAGAAGGCCTGTACTTGGATGTTGTGACACTGCCTGCTGTACTCAAGAAACTTCCCATTCTAGGCACCACTTTTTCATGGATATATATTTCCAGAAATACAACAACTGACATAGAATAGTGGAGTTTGCCAGAAATCCCCAAGCCTCTAACACATTCCATCACCTGCATCTCATGGAATAAGAGGAAGGTTTAATGTCACATTAAGAAAAAAAATAAAAAAAGGAAATGTAATGTGCAAAAAAGCAGTCCCTTTATACAATGAGAAGAGATTGCTGGCACAGTTTTATACACGGTAGGGCTAAAACCCACAGGCTTGAAAAGAACAATCCAAAACCAAACTGTGAAGTGACCAAGTGTCCCATGGACACAGTATTGATCAAAATAATTTTGTGTATGACTGCAGCACTACGGTTCTTTCTTCAGTATTCGCTGAGGACTGCTAGGGAAGACATCATCTAGACAGACTGTGTGTCTAACCCAAATGCAAAACAGGCACTACATATTTTGGTGACAACGTACAAATTGTCACCAATGCTCAGAGCACACTGTCAGGACTATTTTTCCCTCAGTTAAACCCAAAACCAAGGGTAACTTCACTTGTCCTAATGTTGCAAACACCACAGCTCCAGGGAGCTGGAAAGCTGCACTCAGCCCTGGCACAGTAGTAATGCAGAGAGCAATCTCTGGCTCAGTGTCTGGCTCTCTTGAGATCTGAACTTCCTCCTGACCTCTCTGATTCGCCTCACCTTCTTACAATCTCAAACAGCTTCCAGCCTTCCCTGCTGCCTCAAGTTCATCAGTTCTTAACAATTCTGGGGACTGTTAAGTAACTGTCCTTTAAAACTTCCTTCTCCACTGCCACATGCTATTTCTCCATCTCCCTCTCTTTTCAACTTCCTCATCTCAGTTCTTTCTCCTTTATCTATTTCCATTAATTAGAAACTTCTGCTATTCTTTCCTACTTTTCCTTAACAATATTGTTTTCTGCCCTTGCTCTGAGTATTTTTGTCACTTTTTCTAAGCCAGCAGAGGTATGTCCTCTCTTTTGCCCCCACTACAAGACACCACAGAATTTAGGTGCCTACACCTGCAGCCATCCCACCCACGCCCAGCGTGGTTACTCTGTTTATAACCCGTGGCCTTTTCCCTGCAGCTGCACTTCGGTGTAACCTCTGTCCCAGTGCCCGGCCTCTGCAAACAAAATGAGGCAGGTTTTCCAAAGCTCGTTGCCCAAAGCCAAGGGCTGAGCCTGCACCTCGGGGTTGGGCAGAGGTGGCTGAAGAGGGGCCAGGGGTCAGGAGCTGACCAGGGTGCTGCAGGCAGGCTCCAACCTCGGACCCTCCCCAGGCTCTCCAGGGACACTGATCCAGGGGAAAACACCATCCTTTCCACTTAGAAAGTGCTTTTAACCTTTCAGAACCTGAGACAGTGAGCTGGCACTATACATGTGCACAAGGCAAGTGGGTACAACCTCTCTTTTTAAAAGTTAGGCCTGGGTTTTTCTCATTCACTTGATGTACCACACACATGCCCAAGATGAAATTCTCGATTTTACACCATTTACTTCTTTCAAAAAGGTGATCAATGCTCCCCCAGTCCTTGAAACCCCACAGCTGAATAACTATTAGGCAGACTCTACCTATAACTAATACAAGTAAAAAGAGCAAATAAGCTGTGGTCCAGACTTCAGAAAGTCTGTAGAACATCTGAAAAAGCACATAAATAAAAAAAAATTTACAACACTCGCAACCCTGCTATTCAGAGATGTTTCTCACAGTGTTGTACCACAGCCTAGGAAATCAACCATAGATGCAATTGGGAGAATCACAGCTCTCTCCCAAAGTCATTTTCCAGCTCCTGTGACCTGCTCTGGAGTGCAGCAAGCTGTCTGTGCAGTCCTAGGAGACACTACTCACTGTGCAGATGACGAGCAGTAATCCTGGCCCTAAGACCATGACTTAGCGTCTTTAATATTAATCCCTGCTTGCAGACGGCAGAGATGTTCTCTCTTTTAAGCACTCAGACCTAAGAATATCCCCAAACTTTTTTATTCCACTTTGGCATTGCAGAAAGCAATTGTGTTTAAACAACTGAAAAAAAAAAATCATACTTAGTTGTGTCTCTCTGATCTTTAACACGCATCTGTCACTTACAAGCACCTCATTATAAGCAATATTTTATATTTGCTACTTCTAACATCCAAATTCACAAGTGCACGGCTTTTTTCAGAGTATCTAAACAGCCTGGAGAAGGAGTCTGTGTTTATCTGATGTGGTTTTCAGTAGTTCATGGGAGTTTGGCTGGTGCAACCTGCAAGTTGCTTAGACCTTGGTGCATTTATTTCACCTCACATTGGTACAATAACCAGTGGGAATCAACACCTCAACTATCTTCAACTTCCCTGTGTAACATACCTCAAAAATTAACACGAATGCTTTATTTTCCAGTTAATTGCTACCACAGCCACAACAATTTCCTGAATAAGGTATTTAATTTGTAAAGTCAGGAGCCAAAGAGGATGTTGCTCACTAAAAACTAGTGATTTGTCTTCTGCATCAAGTGCTTAGAACCCCATCACTGGGGGACGAGACTTTCTTGCTAATCATTTTCTAAATTATTATACGTGATTGATTACAAAAAATCCAGTTTATAGCCACAAATAACAACAATCATTACGGAAGGAATCACTAAGTTAATCACTATAAAAGCACTAAAAAAAAAATTAAAAAAAAATTCAAGAGCCTTGCTACTGCAGCTTGACCTTGTAGAAGCAGTTTTGGAGTTCAGCACAAAGCCAAGCAGCCTTTCCTTCTCCTGCTCTTCAGATTTGAGATCTGGCCAAGCTTAGTACACAGTAACATCAAGGACCTGTGAAGGTCCATGGGAAAGGCCATGTGTTTCATATTGTGAGCAGGTATTTACAAGGTTTTCAAAGGTTAATTGAAACCAGCACAGGTTGTACTGTCCTAAGTGCCTAGGAAACCCTTCAACCCCAACTCCAAATTAAGTGTTTTATCCAAGGTATTTGGATTTTTTCCTAGAGTTTTCAAACTGCAGGTGACAGAACCTTTTATACACAGAAAGTGTGCCACTCCTGCCTGTTTGATTCACACCCAAAGTGTCTGTAACAGGTCGATGGTTTAAGTTTGGTATTCTCAAAAGACAAGACTTTCATCCTTATGCTAAATCTTCTGTACAAGACCGCAAATGCTTTGCCATACAAAGGGGGAAACTCAACCAGTCGAGAGCCTGAGCCTCCCTACCAGGAATTCAGAACATGTGACATCTTGCCATAAATTAAGCTTCCATGCGGATTTCTGCTTGCTGGCTATTTTGCAACAGCTCACAAAATACAGCCGTGTGTCATGGAGAAAAAAATAGACATCTCCGCCTTTCATCATCTAAAAGGCCACACACTTCTGAATTGCTGTTTTGTACTACACACCCTCCACTACAATTAATACGTGCCAAGCAAACCAACCACGCACCAGAATTATTCTGGTTAGAAAGGCACTTGCAATGTTCCTCTTGTACAGCATTTTTCCAGGACACCATAAGGAACTCCCAAGTAGACAGCAAATATCTTCTTTGAGAATGTAGCATCTCCACGAAGAGCAACCAAGAAAATGAAGACATTGTCCAACAATTTATGTGAAAAAGTTAACGAACAAAAGAATTTAGTTATTGTCATTTTATAAGTCTAAGTGTTACTCAAAGTAAGTTTTCTCCGCCCTCTTTGATCTTTCTGCAGTCTCTCTCACAAGTTCCATAGTGAAGTCAATAGTTCAGTTAGAACACATCGTAAAGTATTTAATTAGGTGTACCTTGATACCTTCCTCTGAAGCCAAGATATCGAAGTATCAGAAGATCCTGAGTAACGAAACCTTTTTTTCCAAACCATTAAAGCCTGACATATGCAGAAACACAGGCGAGAGACCTGCACGTAATGAATCAAAGACTGGAACCTACAGACCCTTCGCTCTCTGCATTACTTCTAATTCACCACCATTTCTAAGAAAACAGAGGCTTGGAAATAGTCTGCCCTTATTATTTTTATTACCATGCTTGTAGCAGAAAGCATAGAGGTCAGACTTCTCTGTGAAAATTAAACTGATCCATTTTTGGGGTACTCCAAGAGAAGTAAGCCCAATGAAGTAATGAAGTGATCCATGACAGACAGGGCCACCATAGGCTATACTGCAATTAGTAATTTCATTTATCTCCCAGCAGGTTTGTGAGGTTTTGGATATCAAAGGTCCAAGTGCCAAACTGAGCTTCACAGGTCTGAGCAACGTATCTGGCAATTGATTCCCTGGAAGGGCTGTCCCATGGAACAGAAACAGCTTTTTCAATACCACAAGAGAAACAGCACTCAGTGATTCCAAGCTTGTTGTAGTTACAAATAATTAACAGCCAGCCATGCAATATGATCACACTTCTCCCTCCCTGTCCTACTCTGACAACTCTGTACAGCACAAAGAGGAATAACTGTGTGATTACTTCTAGGATACACTAATTTTTTTGGAAGCATTTGAAAGCACTCTCTTGCTTTTTAGTAAATACAAACAATCAAATTTTTAAAAGAATCATGAACACATGCAGATCAGCCTGTAAGTCTTTAATTAATTTATACATATTAAGTATCTGAATGCCAAGTCATTCCTCTTTCTCCCAATGCTCGCAGAGTATTTATGAAGGCACTTTTACCAGACATTCTCAGGAAAAGAGCACTCAGGGCAAGCAGCAGGAAGTAAGAAAGTGACAACCAAAAAAATCACTCCTGCATGCCACAGGACAACACAAAGAAACAACAAACTTGTGAAATTGCAGGGCCCTACAGGGTAAAGGCATGTTCAAGGCAATTCTGCAAAATGTCACTAGCTCAACAAGCTAGTGAGCAGCTGGAGACACTGAGACTTGCAGAGCTTGGGAACTTCAAGAAGTCTCAAAAAGGATATATCATATTCCTTCATACACAACCAAGGAATTTAACTTTCTTTTGAAACTATATCAATATAGAAATAGCTACCAGTTGTTTCCAATTAGTGATAAAAAGGCACGAAAATGAGGGGAAAAAGAAAACCCAACAGCTTCACTTAAACTCAGTAGGAAATGAGCATCTATGAACGTAGTAAGTGTAACATGAAAAGTACCAGATAGCACACTGAAAACAAGACTCAAAGTAGAATACAGAAAAACCTTCAGACATATTTAATGTTTCTGGAGTTCTTCAACAAACACAAAGGGCTTCTCTACTTGGGAAAAAAAAAAAAAAAGGTGCATGTTTCCTTTATATATCTGGAAGGTTTGGTTTGGGCCAACAAGAGCAGAAGCAGCATGAAGCACATACCACCCAAAGAAACACATTTGCTCCTTCATTATAAGTGAGGAAGACAGTGATGTTTCTGAGCTGCATACTAGAAAGCAGTGCAAACCCACTGCATCATGGCTATCCTGAGTAGTTATCAACCAAAGAACCCAGTTTTGAGTCCAAATACAGGATTACCACACCAAATAGGTCATCTCAAAATAGCCACAGGACAATAAAAGGATCCACTTGCTGTGAAGTGGAGAGAGGCAGGAGATAGAGCAGAACAATAACCATCTAGGAAGCTGTACAATGTGACACCTGTGAATCCTGATGACCAGATGCTGCTCATCAAATCACATACAGCAGACATTACCTGTGTGCTCATATTCAAAACAGAGTACCAAACTGTAACCCACTGATTGAAACCTCAGTACAAAGTACTGGTTTATCTCTACAGTTACCAATGGCACTAAAGCCAGCTTAATATGTAAAATCAATCCTTACTGTCACTTGTGAACCACGACAAGGGCCAAATTATCCGTGAGAAAGTCTCTCGTGCAGCGGAAAAGGCTTTCCTTATCTGTTGTTCAAGTGAGCACAAATGTATGCACGTTGAACTCCATCTCCTGTAACCAGCACCCTGGCTGCATACACAGCACCAGCCTCCTGTCTGCTCAACATCACCCAAAATGAGACGAAATGCTACGCTGTGGAGAAGCTAGAGTAAAACCACAGTAGGCCTGTAGGTAAGAACAGCATTTTCCTCTCTGAAAAATCACACGGGTAAACCAAGTTTAGAGGCACCCTTTGGAGGTCTGGGTAGCAGAGGCTTTGAACAGCGAGAATTCATTGAAGGCAGCTCACTGCACACCTCAGAAATAAACTTACTCTGCCAAATAAAGCAAACCAGAGTATCTCCATAGAAAAACAGCTTTTAGAGCACACTGTGACGAGAAATTATGTCTAAAAGTTAATTCTCATCCACAGAGAAATACTCTCTGCACAGCTATAGTCTAAACACTACCTTATGTGATCACAGCCCTCAGTGCAGCACAGCACTACAAATTTGCAAGTTCATTGGCTTTGAGTTAACGCAACCAAAGCATGAAGTAAAAAGTATTGAGTTTCACTTTCCAGTTCCTTGCCACAATGCCTAAGGCAGACTACACACTCTGCAACATTGACATCCATGCGAGTTTAAGCAGTTACTGATTCAAGCAAACACACACATATTGCTACCTCAATTCTGCAATCAGAAAGCTTTTTTTTTTAACTTTAATTCCAGTTACCCAAATGAGACCTTCTCTTTCATTTTATTCAGACAATTAGCAACTGTGATGTGGTGATGTGCTTAGCTTTTGTAGAGCTAAGCCTTAACTCCACAGCAAACAAAAGAACAGCACTGTGGCTGTTTTGCCACTGTAATGAACCTGATGCATAGACTTAGTATTTTGAAAACCTCTTGCCTTAGCAGAAATGTCATACTGTAAGTCCTTTCCAGGCCAGAGGTGAATGCCTATCACTTAACAGGCCATAAAGCAGAAAGAGTTGCTGGGGAAATGCTGACACAGCCTTTAAATGGAGCAGTTCACTGTTCCTAGTTAGTTCCGGTGCTACTGGACTGGCCCAACCACACCGAAGCGTGCTCTTTGCCTGGTCCTGTGTCCCAGTTTCATCTGGGATAGAGTTAATTTTCTTCCTAGTAGCTGCTACAGCGCTGTGTTTTGGATTTAGCAGGAGAATAATATTGATAACACACTGATGTGTTGGCTTTGCTGAGCAGTGCTTGGCCCAAGTCAAGGACTTTTCTGTTTCCCGTGCTCTGCCAGCAAGGAGGTACGCAAGAAGCCAGGAGGGAGCATGGCCAGAACAGTTGACCCGAACTGGCCAAAGGCTCTACTGGAGGGTATTGGCTGAGAAAGGCCGACTGCTGCTCCTTGTTGGGCAAGTGATGAAGCAATTGTATTCTGCACCACTCGCACTTCCTTGGATCTTACATGCTTTTTTGTTATCTCCCTTTTCATTAATATAACTATTTTATTTCAATTGTTAAACTGGTATTATCTCAACCAACGGGTTTTACCTTTTTTCCCGACCCACCAGGCGGGAGGGAGTGAGGGGTGTGAGGGAGCGGCCGGGTGGTGCTCAGCAGCCGGCTGGGGTTACACCACGCCATCAGCTCCCTCGTCAAGAGGTGAGCTACGACACTCTGCTACGGCGCTGAGCTTTCGCTGCGGGCCCGGAGAGAACCCGGGCCGCTCCCATTTCGGTCTCGACACGGGGGAATGGCAGTGGGGTAAAACACGCGTGGGCCCGCAACCCCTAATTTGGCACCTGGCCCTCTCTCTACTCCCGCCACCCGAGAGCGCGGCCGCGTTACAGCCCAGGAAGGACCTGGAGGGTTCCTGATGCCGGGGCCGGGGGAGCAGCGCGGAGCTGCTGGGGGGCCGTGGGGAGAGGCAGCGCTGCCCCCCTACCCCAAAAGCCGCCGCCGCCGCCCCCGCGCGTCCTCACCTTGTCGCTACCCGCCTC